>KZ069444.1:0-15731 GCA_002091845.1 Anopheles cracens
CCCGTCGCAGGGTGGCAAATCGTGTCCGCAGGTCACCTCCTCGACCGTCTCCACACCGTAGCACGGGTCGTTCTGGTCGGTGATGTGCAGGTCGTTGTCCTCGCCACCGTCCTCCTCCTCGCTGTCGTCCTCCTCGTCCGGGGCCGTCATCCGGCGGCGCGTCATGTAGTAGCTGACGAAGCGTTTGTGGTGCACCTTCATGTTCTTGTTGATCGGCATGCGGGTGCGCATTTTGCGGCCCAGCCCACACGTCACACTGCACGGGCTCCACTCGGACCACTGCGTCATTTTGCATTTGGGATTGATCTGAAACACGCACACGGGGACATGGAGAGGCGGGAGTTAGTGAGAAGTGGTTGGCAAACGATACGCGCCACACGCCACTGCTTACATCCGAGCTCAGGACCGGCTGGGAGATGTCGCCTCCGCAATCCTCATCGCACGAGACGGTCTGCTGGAGCATCGGCGGGTTCGGCAGCCGTTCGCACTTCTTGCGCGCGCCCTTCTTCTTGTACTTGCGCGAGCGCGTCTTGTTGCCCTTGCCGCACGGCGAGCTGCACTCGCTCCACGGGCCCCACTCGGTCACCTCGCACTCCGGGTCGCTCTGGTACGCCTCCTCGATCTCCTGGCTGTTGTAGTCGCAGTCGCGGTCCGTGCCGACGCACGGGCGCCGATCGAACAGCTTCTTCTTGCACTCGGCCTGCTTCGCCTTCATCGGGTGCCGGTAGGGGCGCCGGCGCGTCTGCTTGCCCTTGCCGCAGCGCGAGCTGCAGTCCGTCCAGTCCGACCACGGGTCCGTCTCGCACGCCTGCTTCGTCTCGTTCTCCTCCTCGTTGTCCGCGTCGCAGTTCTTCTCGTACAGCCGCTGGCGGGACAGATAGATCCGGGCGAGCGGCTTCATCTCCGTGCCGGACGCGTCGTAGAACGGGGAGCGCGGGTCGTTCGGGTAGTTGGACTTGATGCGCCGGATCACCTCCGGTGGGTTGGTCGGCTGGTCGGGCGAGATGTACGTCGGCCCGCTGTCCGTGCCGGCGTCCCACGGGTACAGGTTCAGGATTTTGTTCTCGATCCACGAGCAGTTGGTGAGACACAGTTCCAGCCCGGACACGCCGACGATCCAGTCGGGGGACGGGTCGAGCATCGAGACGAGCGACACGAGATGGTGGTTCGAGTCGACGCGGAACACGGCGAACGTTTTCCCGGTCACGTTCGGGTACGAGATGCCGCGCGCTTTGATGATGGTTCGGATCTTGTCGCTCTTGGGAGGATAGGGAAGATACAAGTCAGTAAATGCTTTGTAATTGTATTAAAAAGACGCGCTTTAAGCCACTAACCTGGTTTTTGAGCTCACTCTCGAGCATCCGCGTGGAACCGTGCTCGGCCACCTGCTTCAGGCCTTCGCTGGCCACCTGCCCGTACTCCCAGAACCGGTAGTCGACCGTGTGGGACGCACCGATCACGTCACTTCATCCGAAGGTGGCCTTCGGGTAGCTTTGCTCAATTCGCCTTTTTTTCTCTCCATCGCCTCGTTCCAGGATGTTTACATACGGTCCAGCAGTGTAAGCTGCAGGTTCTTCCAGGTCCAGGCCTTCCCAAACCGGTGAGGTGAAAGCTAGATCGTACGTCCCGATAACGAGCAGGGCTTTGGATCTTCCATTCTCGGCTGCTGGCTTTATTTGGCTGCCTTGCGCTCGTCCGCCATGCTCTTGAGCCTTCAATAACGGATGCAGAGTCCAATATTGACACTTGAATCGCCCTGCTCTGACCAACGGCATGGTTTCTCCGTCTCTGTCTCTATTAATTCGGTTCGATTTTAGATTGGAAAGCGGAAGCAGCACGAGAGAAGATAAATGGAGCCATCACGCTCCCATCCGGACGGAGGAGAAAGACAGCGGCAGCGGATTCGATTTTGGAGATAATCCTTCCACCGAACCGTGCCGGACACGGCACCCCCAATTCTTCCCTGGCGGACCGGTGATAATCGAAAAGTAAACGATGTAAAAGCTTCGCACTCGACCGTCGTCGAAATGGCCAACGGTCTGGGGCGGTGAGCCCGTGGGTTGGAAAGCGAACCAAGCCGAGCCCCACAAAATGATGATGATTACCGAAAATGTGGAAACGCTCTCGATCGATAATTGAATTTCGAGGGGCGGGTGCCCGTTGTGGTGGCCCGCTCCGACTAAGGATTTATGACGTGTTGCAGCGGAACAGCGGGACAGAGCGCGTGAAAAGAAAACAACTACAGGAAGCGCTCACCCGTCCGCCGCCGCTGACAGTTTGACGGAAATGAAACGGAAATTCGCGTGATGTGAACGTGAAATAAAAAAGAAACGAAACAGCATACTCACTGGTGTACGATTCGCCCGGCACGTACTTCTCCGGGTTGCCCGAAATGCGCAGCCGAAAGCGTCCGTCGGCGGGCGATTTGTTGGCCCCGGAGCCTTCCGGCGAGCGGTCACAGCGGAGTCCGTGGGCGTCCGGCAGCAGCAGCAGCAGCAGCAGCGGCACGGCGAGCAGGACGAAACCGTTGGTCAGCGGCCGATACAGGGGTCTCCTTCGTGTGGACTTCATTTTGTGTGTGTGGGTGGGCTGGTTTCTGCAGGCAAATCTGCCCACATCCAGACGTTCTGCGAGCTCCGAACACTCGCACACTGGGATGATTAATGCCGGAACTTGTGGAAGAGATGCCCTGCAGGGAAGGCGAGAAGGCTGTAAGCTTGGGTTTGGGTTTCGGAGGAAGGACGAGGTATTGCAGGTAAATCGATTCGATGCAATAGCTGCAAGCATGCAATCATGTATCGAGTGATGTTTATGCCGTATCCAACAATTACACTATAATGCCCTTTGGTGTTCCCAATTGAAGTATGCCATGACTTTCGTTTTTCATATTATAATTTGATCGTCTAGAGAAGTAACGATCCCAGTCTCAACCTCTTGAATTGTACGGAATCTATCGGAATTGTACTGAGAAACGATTTCACACTTCTCAGTTTTGAATCATTAAGCGATCCCGCTGGAAGCTGCAGTTCGAAGAATCAATCATCCATTGCATTGGCTGCTTCCTGACATCTTCCGCAAGCGTACGCGACCGTCGCCCTGGATTCAGCACGCCCGCTTCGAACGCGAACGAGCGAAAAGGTTTGCCCCGAAACGGAACGGCGGAGTTCGAAAGGTTATCGAGGGAGGCTGATGCGCAACGCCTGACAAGTACATGTGCGATAGGTGCACCGTCTGGCTGCGAACCAAACAATCGCGTCGTAAACAGAAGGGCCTTGGGCCGGGCTGTGTGAGTGTGCCGCTAGCGGTGATAATCGAAAAGTAAACGATGTAAAAGCTTCGCACTCGACCGTCGTCGAAATGGCCAACGGTCTGGGGCGGTGAGCCCGTGGGTTGGAAAGCGAACCAAGCCGAGCCCCACAAAATGATGATGATTACCGAAAATGTGGAAACGCTCTCGATCGATAATTGAATTTCGAGGGGCGGGTGCCCGTTGTGGTGGCCCGCTCCGACTAAGGATTTATGACGTGTTGCAGCGGAACAGCGGGACAGAGCGCGTGAAAAGAAAACAACTACAGGAAGCGCTCACCCGTCCGCCGCCGCTGACAGTTTGACGGAAATGAAACGGAAATTCGCGTGATGTGAACGTGAAATAAAAAAGAAACGAAACAGCATACTCACTGGTGTACGATTCGCCCGGCACGTACTTCTCCGGGTTGCCCGAAATGCGCAGCCGAAAGCGTCCGTCGGCGGGCGATTTGTTGGCCCCGGAGCCTTCCGGCGAGCGGTCACAGCGGAGTCCGTGGGCGTCCGGCAGCAGCAGCAGCAGCAGCAGCGGCACGGCGAGCAGGACGAAACCGTTGGTCAGCGGCCGATACAGGGGTCTCCTTCGTGTGGACTTCATTTTGTGTGTGTGGGTGGGCTGGTTTCTGCAGGCAAATCTGCCCACATCCAGACGTTCTGCGAGCTCCGAACACTCGCACACTAGGATGATTAATGCCGGAACTTATGGAAGAGATGCCCTGCAGGGAAGGCGAGAAGGCTGTAAGCTTGGGTTTGGGTTTCGGAGGAAGGACGAGGTATTGCAGGTAAATCGATTCGATGCAATAGCTGCAAGCATGCAATCATGTATCGAGTGATGTTTATGCCGTATCCAACAATTACACTATAATGCCCTTTGGTGTTCCCAATTGAAGTATGCCATGACTTTCGTTTTTCATATTATAATTTGATCGTCTAGAGAAGTAACGATCCCAGTCTCAACCTCTTGAATTGTACGGAATCTATCGGAATTGTACTGAGAAACGATTTCACACTTCTCAGTTTTGAATCATTAAGCGATCCCGCTGGAAGCTGCAGTTCGAAAAATCAATCATCCATTGCATTGGCTGCTTCCTGACATCTTCCGCAAGCGTACGCGACCGTCGCCCTGGATTCAGCACGCCCGCTTCGAACGCGAACGAGCGAAAAGGTTTGCCCCGAAACGGAACGGCGGAGTTCGAAAGGTTATCGAGGGAGGCTGATGCGCAACGCCTGACAAGTACATGTGCGATAGGTGCACCGTCTGGCTGCGAACCAAACAATCGCGTCGTAAACAGAAGGGCCTTGGGCCGGGCTGTGTGAGTGTGCCGCTAGTTTCGCTAGTTAGGCTCACCACCACCACAGCCAGGATGACGGGTGCAGCAGCAGCAGCAGCAGCACTCGAACACCTTGAGGGAAGACGTTAATCTCGCCGCGTTGAAGCGTGTACATGTGCTCCTCCGAACGGATGTTGTTTATTGCTCTGAGCGGGATCAACAGTAGCAGCAACGTGTGCTCCCATCATCAGAAGCCAGGCGCTTGGCGAGACTTTTATTGATGAATGGACGTCTCAATGTATTCCCAGCATGGTGAATGTTTCATTCGGATAACGCTAAACGTCCTTTTCAGTGGAAACGAAAGGATCGTTTTTTTCCTTCTGCTTCGTAAACATTCACTACTGTTTGGAGATTTGGAGCGCCCGGAATGAGGTTTGGAGTACTTTTCTTCAGCTGACCTTGAACCTATTACTAGGAGCTGCTTTCGAACGATGAAAGAAGCATCGACCATTGGAGCCTTAATTTCAAGAAAGACGGAATGTCCAATTCTTCCCGGAAAACTCTCTTCAAAATACACTATTTGCAGTCGGGCAATAATGTGATCCCATTCGTGGTAGTTATTCTCAATTTCCTCTTTTTTGCTTTGGAAAAAAACCCGTTATGCCTTTTGGGGAAGAAAAAACAACGCCCTGGGCTTGTAAAAGTTATTCATAGCCATAACCACAAATCGGTCCCTTTCATCTTCCTGTCTGACACGCCCGGCACGGAGCGAGCTTGATGGAATTTCATAACGCCGCCGTTGGTTCCACCGGATATGAGCAGCAAGCGAAACAATGTGTACAGCGGTTGCAGCAAGATTAAATTTCGAATACCGCAAGCTGGTTACAAAGACATTACCGGATTAGTGAAGCATTGCAATACGATGCCTGTTCGGGTGCTGCTGCTGAGGGGGGACAGTATCGGCGCGGTTCCCGGATGCGGGATCAGCCGAGATGTACGCTGAAGCTAATTAGATTAGCACGCTGCGGTGCGGGAGATTATTCGTGTATCCGCCTGGCCGGTTTCAGCTCCGTCAAACATTCCGGCTCCCGATTTAGTGATAATTAGATAAATTATGCGCCACGCCAAATGATCATGAGTGTGTGTGTGTGTTTGCGTCGAGATTGCGTTCCCGTGCCCGCTGTAATAATGCATGATAGATGATAGAGCTTCGGCGAACCGCACAATATCCTGCGGGATCCTGCCCGGGACGTCCCCTATTTGTGGGATCGTTTGCGGGATGCACATAGTTTTCCCCGGGGGAGGGAGGATATGAGAGAGAGAGGGGGGGGGGGATAGTAAAAGTTCGGCCTCGAGATAAGAAGGGTGTGGGAACGAATATCGCCACCCCACGGTAAGAAGCTTTACCAGGAGCTTAGGGTATGAAGTTTCTCGCCTCGTTCCGAGTTAATGCCGTAGAGAAAGTGAAAGTTTGAACCCGAATACCGAGCCACACCGAGAGCGGGGAGGAATAAAAACCGAAGAAAAGAACACACCAATACCACCGGGGCAGTTTACCGTCGTGAACGGTATGAATGGTCGTTCGATGGAACCGAATTGAGCAGTTGAGCCTGGACGAACGTTGATAAGAAGGCTTTCGGGTCCGTTCCCCAAAGATTGACATCCAACGCAATCACTTTATGATTCCCTCCAGCTTATCTTGGAAAGCTCTTTTATTCCACAATTCATGTGTGCTCCTCGAAGAATTGCAACAAGAAGCTAGTTTCGAAACGCAAAAAACAGTGCAACGCGAACGAGTGAAGAGCAAAAAAAGCATCCCCGCAAAACTGCATCGCTCTCATCCGCTCAGCGAGAAAATGAGTGTCCTGAGGAGCACGCACACTCGCTCTCACTCTCTCAGGGCGGTGGAAATTTTGCGTGACACCCGATTGTTGCTTCACGCCGCGCGTGGGATCTCACGAGAGGAGTCCCGAACGCGATGGGAGACCTCCGGCACAGCATCCAAACGCAGCGCACGGAACCAAACACAACACAGTTTATTTCCGAACGCGTAAGCAGCCACAGTTCGCAGCCAGATCTCGGAGTTAAAGTTGAAGGCACTACCCACCCGCAGTCGAGCGTGCGGTTTGCAAAACGTGGATTATTCTCCCGCTGCGAAGTCGTCGGAGTGAAGGTGAGGGTTGTTGTTTTAGTGGCGATGCGTTCGAATCTGCTGTTTAAAGTGTTTGACAGTAGTGAGGTGTAGCGAGGGAAGCGTGTCCTTTGCACCAACGAAATGAGCAGCGGTTCTATTCCACTAAGAATGATACTCGCTGCCTCTTTATATCTCTGGAACGGATTGGAGTGTTTGTGCGAGTTCGTAATTATCAAACCCGCCACCGTAGTGAGCAAATTCCGAGCGTGTTGTTGAAGATTATCGCCCGCCCCTCCGAAAGGGGCAATGAAAAGATCCGTGTCCAACGGCGTGTGTGTGTGTTTTAATGAATGCCTACGCAGTCGGAAACAACGATGAGCGTGTGACGTAGAGCAATGCAAAATCGCATAAGTGATACGCTGATGCTGATAGTGCCTCAAGGGAAGCACAGTGTCTCAGACCCCAGGCTCCAGTCGAAATCTGGGTTCTGTCAAGCCCGGTTACTATCAACTAGCGCAAAACGAGTGGTGTAAAGAAGAAAAAGAACACACACACTCGTACACGCAAAACCAAACCAGAATCGGCCGTGTGGGGTTTGCCGCAAAGTGATTTTTGCTGTTTGTGGTGTGCATTTTGTGAATTTCGCTGCGATAAGAAGTGCGCAAATTTCACCATCAAGTGCAATGAAACGAAACGGAATGTGTAGTTAGTGTGGGGTTAACTGGATGAATTGTGTCTCTTCTTGGGCGCATAGCTTGTGTTATTATTCCGCACGTCCGTTCCGCTGCGCAGCACACTTAACACGCAGCGCGACCTTGATTCGAAGTCATCGGAGGCCATTCGGTTCGGTTCTTGGTGGGTGTGTGTGTGTGAAGATGTATAAATAAATCACCCACCGCCGCAAGCCACCCTCGCCCGAACCCGAATCGGCCTCCAACTAGTTTAATCACTCCCGGTTTCGTTAATTGTTGTCGGCTGCGCATCGAACCCCGTCGCGCATCAGGAGAGCTGTCAGTTTTGACAGATGGATGCGGACGGCATGCGCAATAAGCTCACGCGCTGACCTCGCCATTGCGCGTTTTGGGGGAGAGAGAGAGAGAGAGTGAAGCGTAACGCAACAGTGTCCGGAAACCGGAAGAGGGCAAGGAAAATTAAAAGGGCAAACAGTATGCGCGTGAAAAAGCGGAATTACCGCGCGCGCCATAAAAAGTGAGACTGTTGGTAAATAAACAGAGCAAAACAACACGTACCGTCAACACCATCGACGGTGACCTGGTATTATCGTACCTGGCTGGCCCAGACTCGAGCGCGTTGTCAGAGGAATAGCACCACGAACGCTCCAAGACAATTGAAAGTTGCCTAAACGTGCCTCAATTGGATGCGCTGCAGGCGAAGGACTCCGTTTTGAAGAGAGTTTTCCGGGAAGAATTGGACATTCCGTCTTTCTTGAAATTAAGGCTCCAATGGTCGATGCTTCTTTCATCATTTGAAAGCAGCTCCTAGTAATAGGTTCAAGGTCAGCTGAAGAAAAGTACTCCAAACCTCATTCTGGGCGCTCCAAATCTCCGAACAGTAGTGAATGTTTACGAAGCAGAAGAAAAAAAACGATCCTTTCGTTTCCGCTGAAAAGGACGTTTAGCGTTATCCGAATGAAACATTCACCATGCTGGGAATACATTGAGACGTCCATTCATCAATAAAAGATTTCGCAAAACGAACCTTTCGCCGGGACGAACACCGCACGTCAGCTGACGTCAATCTTTGGGGAACGGACCCGAAAGCCTTCTTATCAACGTTCGTCCAGGCTCAACTGCTCAATTCGGTTCCATCGAACGGCCATTCATACCGTTCACGACGGTAAACTGCCCCGGTGGTAGTGGTGTGTTCTTTTCTTCGGTTTTTATTCCTCCCCGCTCTCGGTGGGGCTCGGTATTCGGGTTCAAACTTTCACTTTCTCTGCGGCATTAACTCGGAACGAGGCGAGAAACTTCATACCCTAAGCTCCTGGTAAAGCTTCTTACCGTGGGGTGGCGATATTCGTTCCCACACCCTTCTTATCTCGAGGCCGAACTTTTACTATCCCCCCCCCCCTCTCTCTCTCATATCCTCCCTCCCCCGGGGAAAACTATGTGCATCCCGCAAACGATCCCACAAATAGGGGACGTCCCGGGCAGGATCCCGCAGGATATTGTGCGGTTCGCCGAAGCTCTATCATCTATCATGCATTATTACAGCGGGCACGGGAACGCAATCTCGACGCAAACACACACACACACTGTCCACTTTGTTGCGATTTGCTTAATTGCCATTGCTAGGGCTCCGGTCCGCTTCCCCCTGCCAGCCCGTGGTGAAGGTGTCCCTTTGCCCATGCTCTGCGAAAATTAGAGACGGTCCCCCGGTGGTGCGCTCCATTTATCAGCCTCATTTTGCCACCGTGCGGCAACTTGCCCCCGAACGAGGCTGGAAGTTGAAGGCCAAACAGAGAGAAGAAAAAAAACACTCACACACATAGACAATAAAGCCCTTCTGCCGGGTGGGTGGGAAGCAAAGCAAAACGAAAAACAATAATGGTTTTGCATTAGGTCAAATGGTTTAGTCCTTGTAGTTGCTTGCCATACAGCCGCTGGAACAAGGCGAACGAAACGAAATGGAGGGCAGCACAAGCACAATGAAACCACAGCAAAATAAATAGCAGTACCAGCACGAAAAGGAGCGAGAACGAGAGAGAAACACACTCCGAAACTAATTGGGCTTTTTGAGTGTGGCAATGGCACTTTAACGAAATGAAAGTGAATTGAAATGAGCTTTTATTCATCGGCCGGCCGAGGGTGTGTGTGCAGCAAACAACCGCACTGGCGCCAACCACTCACACTTACAGCAAACCATTAACCTCTTCCCCAGAAGGCGGAACTTTTACTATCCCCCCCCCCTCTCTCTCTCATATCCTCCCTCCCCCGGGGAAAACTATGTGCATCCCGCAAACGATCCCACAAATAGGGGACGTCCCGGGCAGGATCCCGCAGGATATTGTGCGGTTCGCCGAAGCTCTATCATCTATCATGCATTATTACAGCGGGCACGGGAACGCAATCTCGACGCAAACACACACACACACGCTCATGATCATTTGGCGTGGCGCATAATTTATCTAATTATCACTAAATCGGGAGCCGGAATGTTTGACGGAGCTGAAACCGGCCAGGCGTATACACGAATAATCTCCCGCACCGCAGCGTGCTAATCTAATTAGCTTCAGCGTACATCTCGGCTGATCCCGCATCCGGGAACCGCGCCGATACTGTCCCCCCTCAGCAGCAGCACCCGAACAGGCATCGTATTGCAATGCTTCACTAATCCGGTAATGTCTTTGTAACCAGCTTGCGGTATTCGAAATTTAATCTTGCTGCAACCGCTGTACACATTGTTTCGCTTGCGGCTCATATCCGGTGGAACCAACGGCGGCGTTATGAAATTCCATCAAGCTTGCTCCGTGCCGGGCGTGTCAGGCAGGAAGATGAAAGGGACCGATTTGTGGTTATGGCTATGAATAACTTTTACAAGCCCAGGGCGTTGTTTTTTCTTCCCCAAAAGGCATAACGGGTTTTTTTCCAAAGCAAAAAAGAGGAAATTGAGAATAACTACCACGAATGGGATCACATTATTGCCCGACTGCAAATAGTGTATAGTGTCCCTTGCCCTTGAAGCGAGGAAATGGAAGGAAGTGGAGTGAAAATCTGGCTATGAAATATTTATTGAACACACGCCACAGGAACCAGCTGTAGTTCCAACGGGGCATCCAAGAAACGCTGTTTTCTTCTGCAAACACCGGAAGAAATATCCCGGCCCTAGACACCGCAGACGACGGTTCTGTGCAAGTTTTCTTATATGGCTTACGTAGCAAGTCCCGGCGAGGCACACAAAGAAGCCTACTAAAAGGGTTTCGCTGCTGTGCTGATGCCCATCATGCCCATCAGAAAAAAGTGCTCGCGTTACGTACGCGCCCGATTTCAATACTACCTCCCGGCAGTGCTGAACACCGGAACCGATCAGTGTGCTGTTTATCACCAATAACACCATCTGGTCCGGGCGTTGATTGGGGATTTATGGCATTCGGAAACTTACAGCAACTACACAGCTTACCTCGCAATGTTTTTGAAAAACAGAAGCCTCTCGCCAAGCGCCTGGCTTCTGATGATGGGAGCACACGTTGCTGCTACTGTTGATCCCGCTCAGAGCAATAAACAACATCCGTTCGGAGGAGCACATGTACACGCTTCAACGCGGCGAGATTAACGTCTTCCCTCAAGGTGTTCGAGTGCTGCTGCTGCTGCTGCTGCACCCGTCATCCTGGCTGTGGTGGTGGTGAGCCTAACTAGCGAAACTAGCGGCACACTCACACAGCCCGGCCCAAGGCCCTTCTGTTTACGACGCGATTGTTTGGTTCGCAGCCAGACGGTGCACCTATCGCACATGTACTTGTCAGGCGTTGCGCATCAGCCTCCCTCGATAACCTTTCGAACTCCGCCGTTCCGTTTCGGGGCAAACCTTTTCGCTCGTTCGCGTTCGAAGCGGGCGTGCTGAATCCAGGGCGACGGTCGCGTACGCTTGCGGAAGATGTCAGGAAGCAGCCAATGCAATGGATGATTGATTTTTCGAACTGCAGCTTCCAGCGGGATCGCTTAATGATTCAAAACTGAGAAGTGTGAAATCGTTTCTCAGTACAATTCCGATAGATTCCGTACAATTCAAGAGGTTGAGACTGGGATCGTTACTTCTCTAGACGATCAAATTATAATATGAAAAACGAAAGTCATGGCATACTTCAATTGGGAACACCAAAGGGCATTATAGTGTAATTGTTGGATACGGCATAAACATCACTCGATACATGATTGCATGCTTGCAGCTATTGCATCGAATCGATTTACCTGCAATACCTCGTCCTTCCTCCGAAACCCAAACCCAAGCTTACAGCCTTCTCGCCTTCCCTGCAGGGCATCTCTTCCACAAGTTCCGGCATTAATCATCCCAGTGTGCGAGTGTTCGGAGCTCGCAGAACGTCTGGATGTGGGCAGATTTGCCTGCAGAAACCAGCCCACCCACACACACAAAATGAAGTCCACACGAAGGAGACCCCTGTATCGGCCGCTGACCAACGGTTTCGTCCTGCTCGCCGTGCCGCTGCTGCTGCTGCTGCTGCTGCCGGACGCCCACGGACTCCGCTGTGACCGCTCGCCGGAAGGCTCCGGGGCCAACAAATCGCCCGCCGACAACGACACTTCCGCCGTGTGATTGGCGTCTGCTAGTGAGCAGATTATGGAACGTGCGAAGGATCCAATCAAGTAGGGGATAAAGGGGAAATTGCATTACATAACATTAATACCACGTCGTCGATCCGCTGGCCGGGAGCCCACCAGCCTGGTCCTGTTGTGGTTTCCCGTCCAATATACCTTCCGGTTTCGGTGTCGCATGATTGAACTTTGCCTTGCCGTCAGTTTCAAGTGCCAAGTGTCTACCGTAACCAGCACCCGGTCGGAGGAAAGTTTTCCGTCAACCGAACCCGCTACGGGGGACACACTGAATTGTTAATTCTCCCAAACCCAATGCATTGATCCAACGCTGCGTTCCTTTCGCTCACCGCCCTCCATCTCCACAGTAAGTCTCGTCGGCATCCGGTCGATGCAGGTGCCGCACAAGTTCTCCGGCTTCTTCCTCGCGGCGGAGAAGGACTTCTCGCTCGTGCGCGGTGACGCACCGCCGTCGGGGGTGCACAACGTCGGCACGTTCCAGCTGGCTGGCGACGCGCTGACCAAGTTCAGCGAGCGCTGCCCGAACGCGGTCACGCAGACGAACTCGCTGCCGAAGAGCGAGATCCAGGTGAACTGGGTGGCGCCGACGGCCGGCAGCGGCTGCATCGCGATCCGCGCGACCGTCGTCGAGCACCGGGACGTCTGGTACATGGACGACGGGCCGCTGAGCAAGATCTTCTGTGAGGACGAGGCCGACTCGGTCGACACGCAGCCGCCGGTGCTGAAGGAGTGCTGCGCGTGCGACGAGGCCAAGTACGAGCTGACGTTCGAGGGGCTCTGGTCGCGGCACACGCACCCGAAGGACTTCCCGTCGAACGGGTGTATCTCCAAAATCGAATCCGCTGCCGCTGTCTTTCTCCTCCGTCCGGATGGGAGCGTGATGGCTCCATTTATCTTCTCTCGTGCTGCTTCCGCTTTCCAATCTAAAATCGAACCGAATTAATAGAGACAGAGACGGAGAAACCATGCCGTTGGTCAGAGCAGGGCGATTCAAGTGTCAATATTGGACTCTGCATCCGTTATTGAAGGCTCAAGAGCATGGCGGACGAGCGCAAGGCAGCCAAATAAAGCCAGCAGCCGAGAATGGAAGATCCAAAGCCCTGCTCGTTATCGGGACGTACGATCTAGCTTTCACCTCACCGGTTTGGGAAGGCCTGGACCTGGAAGAACCTGCAGCTTACACTGCTGGACCGTATGTAAACATCCTGGAACGAGGCGATGGAGAGAAAAAAAGGCGAATTGAGCAAAGCTACCCGAAGGCCACCTTCGGATGAAGTGCACCGAGATCGAACCGATTTCCCATTAATGGCACTTTGCTACCGCTGTACCTTGTAATGGACATCCCCTCGCCTGGCTGGCTCCTGCTGTCGACCTAATTGACAATTTAAAATCATGACCACATCGTACCAGGCAAGGGCTATCTTTAAAGGAGACACATTAAAAAGAATTCGAACTGATAAAAACAACCTCCGTGTGTTGGACGCCTGACTGACCTTCCTGGAGGCAGGAAGTCACGATCGATGCTCATGAGAATTTTCCAACAGCCAACTCGCTTTGTTATCCCGCTCAATCGTGGTTGTCGTGCTGTAATGTAATTAGCAGCAAATATTAAACCTTTCCCCAACGACACTTCCGCCGTGTGATTGGCGTCTGCTAGTGAGCAGATTATGGAACGTGCGAAGGATCCAATCAAGTAGGGGATAAAGGGGAAATTGCATTACATAACATTAATACCACGTCGTCGATCCGCTGGCCGGGAGCCCACCAGCCTGGTCCTGTTGTGGTTTCCCGTCCAATATACCTTCCGGTTTCGGTGTCGCATGATTGAACTTTGCCTTGCCGTCAGTTTCAAGTGCCAAGTGTCTACCGTAACCAGCACCCGGTCGGAGGAAAGTTTTCCGTCAACCGAACCCGCTACGGGGGACACACTGAATTGGCTCACCGCCCCAGACCGTTGGCCATTTCGACGACGGTCGAGTGCGAAGCTTTTACATCGTTTACTTTTCGATTATCACCGACCCGCCAGGGAAGAATTGGGGGTTCCGTGTCCGGCACGGTTCGGTGGAAGGATTATCTCCAAAATCGAATCCGCTGCCGCTGTCTTTCTCCTCCGTCCGGATGGGAGCGTGATGGCTCCATTTATCTTCTCTCGTGCTGCTTCCGCTTTCCAATCTAAAATCGAACCGAATTAATAGAGACAGAGACGGAGAAACCATGCCGCCATGGGGTTCGGCCGCAATACATACGGTGCTGTGTTCGTCCACAGAGCTCTGCTTCCTGGAGCCGAAACCGGGCAACTGTCGCGACTCGCAGACGCGCTGGTACTTTGACAGCGACAAGAACGACTGCTCGATTCTGTTCTTCACCGGGTGCGGTGGCAACAACAACAACTTCATGTCGCGCGAAGACTGCCTCGACACCTGCAGCAAAGGTAACGTGGGTTGGAGTCTCGCTTTCGGGTCACTCAATTCTGGGTTCTCTCTTTCTCTCCGTCGCGTCCGACAGATCGTAAATTCACCAACATTCCTATCCGGGATCAGATCAGCACGAGTGCGGCCGCCGGCTTCGAGTACGGCGGCGAGATCAAGCAGGACTGCAAAACGTCCCACTGGAAGCGGGGCCCGTGCAATGCCACCTGCGGCGAGGGCTTCCGCGTGAAGAGTCGCACGATTCTGGTAAGTCCGTCCGGCCGTCCGTTGTCTTTGGCCGCATTCGCCTGACGCCTTCCACCTTCCAACAGGTGCACCCGTCGAACGGTGGGCAGCGGTGTCCGCGGAAGCTGCGCAAGGTCGAGCGGTGCTTCGTGCACTGCGACTCATCGCGCCACGACACGAATCCCTCGTGGGGCCCCAGCACCCGCTACGAGCCGGAGCCGATCGAGTGCGAGTACTCGGCGTGGTCGGCGTGGTCACCGTGCAGCAAGACCTGCGGTGACTACGCCGTCCAGCAGCGCACCCGGTACGTGCTCAACCCCGAGAACGCCCGGTTCTGTCCGCACCGGCTCGAGGAGCGGAAATGTGATATCATGCCTTGCCTGTTGGGCAAATAGATGCCGCTTCCGGAGCGGGTCCGGAAGCGCCCGGTCCCAACTCGTGGCGGGCAGCAAACAGCCAGTGGAGAGCGACATGAGGCGTCGAAACGGTGGACGGTCGCAGCCAGCTAGATTTGTTTGTGCGGACTGTGTGCCGGAAGAGCTAAAGAGAAGTTATGACTTTTTTTCCCTGTCCGCCACCATCCCCGAACGTTACTTTTTCTTCGCTATACAATCTCATCGATTGCATCGATATTTTATGTACCAATACATATTTTTTAGTTTTCTGTATCTGCACTCGGCCCCGTCTAAAATCCGGCATTGATGAATGGCCCCAGTGTGCGTCCGTTTTGGTTGCTCCGGGACGTGAGTCGGCAAAGTTTGATGACAGAGCGCACCGACACACAGCAAGAAATCCCGTACGGATGTGTTGGGGGATAGGGTTTGGCATTAGTTTCGAGAGGATTTAAACTTCGAGGGCAAACAAAACAATCGGAGGCAAAACAGAATCGACACCGTTTTAATACCACAGAAAACCACAGCGAGGCGAGCGATAGTGTGTGGATTTATACACGTCCGGCTACGCAGAACGCAATCGAGCACCAGGCAACAGCAGCAACCAAAAAAAAGTGTGGGAAAACACACACATACACAGCACACCAGTAGAGGAAGTATGGTAAATC
>KZ069444.1:15741-33241 GCA_002091845.1 Anopheles cracens
AGAGCTTGCATTTACAGTGATTTAGAGTTGCACGGGCAGGAGTGTTTGTGAGCGCGATTTGTATGTACGTGTGTGATGAACGGAGATTAGAAAGCGAGCGGACAGCGAGCGAATGGTGATGCAATCTGAATGACAAATAAATAAATGCAGACATCATGTATCCTTCTAGTAATAAGATCAAATAAATTGGAGTACACGTAGCTGCAAGCATTGTTGTGTTATGAACTTACAGTACGGGACGGCAACGATCCCAGCAACGAATCGATACGTAGGTCGGACCTGCAACCTCTACTAAGCTCTCTGTGGAATTCTGATAACCAACAACGACACTGCATCCTTTGCTGGTCCTTTCACCTTCCGCTCGCTCGGTAGTAGTCCGGATATTTACTTACGCACGGTTCGAGCAGCGGTTTCGGGAAAGTTTTCCGAAGCCCCGAAAAGGTGCCGTGCCACCAGTCGCTTTATTGCAAAATTCGAAGAACAATATCGACGCGTAATAATGCTCAACGGAAGGTAGTTGGTGGTATGAAACTAGAACGAAAATACATCAACCGCTCGCCTGAGGCTGTACAGCATCCGACCGTCGGGATTAGGGGTTTTGCGTACAGTAGTCGATGATGCGGCTATTATGATACCGGCACAGCTTGATACCGCCGGTTGGTGGTTATTTTAATGGGAAAGATAACAACATGTACGCAAAAAACGCATCCGAACATATTCTATCGGACACAACTCTCCTAACCCATTTCATTCAAACCAGCTCGCCCGTCGCAGGGTGGCAAATCGTGTCCGCAGGTCACCTCCTCGACCGTCTCCACACCGTAGCACGGGTCGTTCTGGTCGGTGATGTGCAGGTCGTTGTCCTCGCCACCGTCCTCCTCCTCGCTGTCGTCCTCCTCGTCCGGGGCCGTCATCCGGCGGCGCGTCATGTAGTAGCTGACGAAGCGTTTGTGGTGCACCTTCATGTTCTTGTTGATCGGCATGCGGGTGCGCATTTTGCGGCCCAGCCCACACGTCACACTGCACGGGCTCCACTCGGACCACTGCGTCATTTTGCATTTGGGATTGATCTGAAACACGCACACGGGGACATGGAGAGGCGGGAGTTAGTGAGAAGTGGTTGGCAAACGATACGCGCCACACGCCACTGCTTACATCCGAGCTCAGGACCGGCTGGGAGATGTCGCCTCCGCAATCCTCATCGCACGAGACGGTCTGCTGGAGCATCGGCGGGTTCGGCAGCCGTTCGCACTTCTTGCGCGCGCCCTTCTTCTTGTACTTGCGCGAGCGCGTCTTGTTGCCCTTGCCGCACGGCGAGCTGCACTCGCTCCACGGGCCCCACTCGGTCACCTCGCACTCCGGGTCGCTCTGGTACGCCTCCTCGATCTCCTGGCTGTTGTAGTCGCAGTCGCGGTCCGTGCCGACGCACGGGCGCCGATCGAACAGCTTCTTCTTGCACTCGGCCTGCTTCGCCTTCATCGGGTGCCGGTAGGGGCGCCGGCGCGTCTGCTTGCCCTTGCCGCAGCGCGAGCTGCAGTCCGTCCAGTCCGACCACGGGTCCGTCTCGCACGCCTGCTTCGTCTCGTTCTCCTCCTCGTTGTCCGCGTCGCAGTTCTTCTCGTACAGCCGCTGGCGGGACAGATAGATCCGGGCGAGCGGCTTCATCTCCGTGCCGGACGCGTCGTAGAACGGGGAGCGCGGGTCGTTCGGGTAGTTGGACTTGATGCGCCGGATCACCTCCGGTGGGTTGGTCGGCTGGTCGGGCGAGATGTACGTCGGCCCGCTGTCCGTGCCGGCGTCCCACGGGTACAGGTTCAGGATTTTGTTCTCGATCCACGAGCAGTTGGTGAGACACAGTTCCAGCCCGGACACGCCGACGATCCAGTCGGGGGACGGGTCGAGCATCGAGACGAGCGACACGAGATGGTGGTTCGAGTCGACGCGGAACACGGCGAACGTTTTCCCGGTCACGTTCGGGTACGAGATGCCGCGCGCTTTGATGATGGTTCGGATCTTGTCGCTCTTGGGAGGATAGGGAAGATACAAGTCAGTAAATGCTTTGTAATTGTATTAAAAAGACGCGCTTTAAGCCACTAACCTGGTTTTTGAGCTCACTCTCGAGCATCCGCGTGGAACCGTGCTCGGCCACCTGCTTCAGGCCTTCGCTGGCCACCTGCCCGTACTCCCAGAACCGGTAGTCGACCGTGTGGGACGCACCGATCACGTGCAGCACTCCTTCAGCACCGGCGGCTGCGTGTCGACCGAGTCGGCCTCGTCCTCACAGAAGATCTTGCTCAGCGGCCCGTCGTCCATGTACCAGACGTCCCGGTGCTCGACGACGGTCGCGCGGATCGCGATGCAGCCGCTGCCGGCCGTCGGCGCCACCCAGTTCACCTGGATCTCGCTCTTCGGCAGCGAGTTCGTCTGCGTGACCGCGTTCGGGCAGCGCTCGCTGAACTTGGTCAGCGCGTCGCCCGCCAGCTGGAACGTGCCGACGTTGTGCACCCCCGTCGGCGGTGCGTCACCGCGCACGAGCGAGAAGTCCTTCTCCGCCGCGAGGAAGAAGCCGGAGAACTTGTGCGGCACCTGCATCGACCGGATGCCGACGAGACTTACTGTGGAGATGGAGGGCGGTGAGCGAAAGGAACGCAGCGTTGGATCAATGCATTGGGTTTGGGAGAATTAACAATTCAGTGTGTCCCCCGTAGCGGGTTCGGTTGACGGAAAACTTTCCTCCGACCGGGTGCTGGTTACGGTAGACACTTGGCACTTGAAACTGACGGCAAGGCAAAGTTCAATCATGCGACACCGAAACCGGAAGGTATATTGGACGGGAAACCACAACAGGACCAGGCTGGTGGGCTCCCGGCCAGCGGATCGACGACGTGGTATTGATGTTATGTAATGCAATTTCTCCTATATCCCCTACTTGATTGGATCCTTCGCACGTTCCATAATCTGCTCACTAGCAGACGCCAATCACACGGCGGAAGTGTCGTTGGGGAAAGGTTTAATATTTGCTGCTAATTACATTACAGCACGACAACCACGATTGAGCGGGGAAACAAAGCGAGTTGGCTGGTGGAAAATTCTCATGAGCATCGATCGTGACTTCCTGCCTCCAGGAAGGTCAGTCAGGCGTCCGACACACGGAGGTTGTTTTTATCAGTTCGAATTCTTTTTAATGTGTCTCCTTTAAAGATAGCCCTTGCCTGGTACGATGTGGTCATGATTTTAAATTGTCAATTAGGTCGACAGCAGGAGCCAGCCAGGCGAGGGGATGTCCATTACAAGGTACAGCGGTAGCAAAGTGCCATTAATGGGAAATCGGTTCGATCTCGGTGCACTTCATCCGAAGGTGGCCTTCGGGTAGCTTTGCTCAATTCGCCTTTTTTTCTCTCCATCGCCTCGTTCCAGGATGTTTACATACGGTCCAGCAGTGTAAGCTGCAGGTTCTTCCAGGTCCAGGCCTTCCCAAACCGGTGAGGTGAAAGCTAGATCGTACGTCCCGATAACGAGCAGGGCTTTGGATCTTCCATTCTCGGCTGCTGGCTTTATTTGGCTGCCTTGCGCTCGTCCGCCATGCTCTTGAGCCTTCAATAACGGATGCAGAGTCCAATATTGACACTTGAATCGCCCTGCTCTGACCAACGGCATGGTTTCTCCGTCTCTGTCTCTATTAATTCGGTTCGATTTTAGATTGGAAAGCGGAAGCAGCACGAGAGAAGATAAATGGAGCCATCACGCTCCCATCCGGACGGAGGAGAAAGACAGCGGCAGCGGATTCGATTTTGGAGATAATCCTTCCACCGAACCGTGCCGGACACGGCACCCCCAATTCTTCCCTGGCGGACCGGTGATAATCGAAAAGTAAACGATGTAAAAGCTTCGCACTCGACCGTCGTCGAAATGGCCAACGGTCTGGGGCGGTGAGCCCGTGGGTTGGAAAGCGAACCAAGCCGAGCCCCACAAAATGATGATGATTACCGAAAATGTGGAAACGCTCTCGATCGATAATTGAATTTCGAGGGGCGGGTGCCCGTTGTGGTGGCCCGCTCCGACTAAGGATTTATGACGTGTTGCAGCGGAACAGCGGGACAGAGCGCGTGAAAAGAAAACAACTACAGGAAGCGCTCACCCGTCCGCCGCCGCTGACAGTTTGACGGAAATGAAACGGAAATTCGCGTGATGTGAACGTGAAATAAAAAAGAAACGAAACAGCATACTCACTGGTGTACGATTCGCCCGGCACGTACTTCTCCGGGTTGCCCGAAATGCGCAGCCGAAAGCGTCCGTCGGCGGGCGATTTGTTGGCCCCGGAGCCTTCCGGCGAGCGGTCACAGCGGAGTCCGTGGGCGTCCGGCAGCAGCAGCAGCAGCAGCAGCGGCACGGCGAGCAGGACGAAACCGTTGGTCAGCGGCCGATACAGGGGTCTCCTTCGTGTGGACTTCATTTTGTGTGTGTGGGTGGGCTGGTTTCTGCAGGCAAATCTGCCCACATCCAGACGTTCTGCGAGCTCCGAACACTCGCACACTGGGATGATTAATGCCGGAACTTGTGGAAGAGATGCCCTGCAGGGAAGGCGAGAAGGCTGTAAGCTTGGGTTTGGGTTTCGGAGGAAGGACGAGGTATTGCAGGTAAATCGATTCGATGCAATAGCTGCAAGCATGCAATCATGTATCGAGTGATGTTTATGCCGTATCCAACAATTACACTATAATGCCCTTTGGTGTTCCCAATTGAAGTATGCCATGACTTTCGTTTTTCATATTATAATTTGATCGTCTAGAGAAGTAACGATCCCAGTCTCAACCTCTTGAATTGTACGGAATCTATCGGAATTGTACTGAGAAACGATTTCACACTTCTCAGTTTTGAATCATTAAGCGATCCCGCTGGAAGCTGCAGTTCGAAGAATCAATCATCCATTGCATTGGCTGCTTCCTGACATCTTCCGCAAGCGTACGCGACCGTCGCCCTGGATTCAGCACGCCCGCTTCGAACGCGAACGAGCGAAAAGGTTTGCCCCGAAACGGAACGGCGGAGTTCGAAAGGTTATCGAGGGAGGCTGATGCGCAACGCCTGACAAGTACATGTGCGATAGGTGCACCGTCTGGCTGCGAACCAAACAATCGCGTCGTAAACAGAAGGGCCTTGGGCCGGGCTGTGTGAGTGTGCCGCTAGTTTCGCTAGTTAGGCTCACCACCACCACAGCCAGGATGACGGGTGCAGCAGCAGCAGCAGCAGCACTCGAACACCTTGAGGGAAGACGTTAATCTCGCCGCGTTGAAGCGTGTACATGTGCTCCTCCGAACGGATGTTGTTTATTGCTCTGAGCGGGATCAACAGTAGCAGCAACGTGTGCTCCCATCATCAGAAGCCAGGCGCTTGGCGAGAGGCTTCTGTTTTTCAAAAACATTGCGAGGTAAGCTGTGTAGTTGCTGTAAGTTTCCGAATGCCATAAATCCCCAATCAACGCCCGGACCAGATGGTGTTATTGGTGATAAACAGCACACTGATCGGTTCCGGTGTTCAGCACTGCCGGGAGGTAGTATTGAAATCGGGCGCGTACGTAACGCGAGCACTTTTTTCTGATGGGCATGATGGGCATCAGCACAGCAGCGAAACCCTTTTAGTAGGCTTCTTTGTGTGCCTCGCCGGGACTTGCTACGTAAGCCATATAAGAAAACTTGCACAGAACCGTCGTCTGCGGTGTCTAGGGCCGGGATATTTCTTCCGGTGTTTGCAGAAGAAAACAGCGTTTCTTGGATGCCCCGTTGGAACTACAGCTGGTTCCTGTGGCGTGTGTTCAATAAATATTTCATAGCCAGATTTTCACTCCACTTCCTTCCATTTCCTCGCTTCAAGGGCAAGGGACACTATACACTATTTGCAGTCGGGCAATAATGTGATCCCATTCGTGGTAGTTATTCTCAATTTCCTCTTTTTTGCTTTGGAAAAAAACCCGTTATGCCTTTTGGGGAAGAAAAAACAACGCCCTGGGCTTGTAAAAGTTATTCATAGCCATAACCACAAATCGGTCCCTTTCATCTTCCTGCCTGACACGCCCGGCACGGAGCAAGCTTGATGGAATTTCATAACGCCGCCGTTGGTTCCACCGGATATGAGCCGCAAGCGAAACAATGTGTACAGCGGTTGCAGCAAGATTAAATTTCGAATACCGCAAGCTGGTTACAAAGACATTACCGGATTAGTGAAGCATTGCAATACGATGCCTGTTCGGGTGCTGCTGCTGAGGGGGGACAGTATCGGCGCGGTTCCCGGATGCGGGATCAGCCGAGATGTACGCTGAAGCTAATTAGATTAGCACGCTGCGGTGCGGGAGATTATTCGTGTATCCGCCTGGCCGGTTTCAGCTCCGTCAAACATTCCGGCTCCCGATTTAGTGATAATTAGATAAATTATGCGCCACGCCAAATGATCATGAGCGTGTGTGTGTGTGTTTGCGTCGAGATTGCGTTCCCGTGCCCGCTGTAATAATGCATGATAGATGATAGAGCTTCGGCGAACCGCACAATATCCTGCGGGATCCTGCCCGGGACGTCCCCTATTTGTGGGATCGTTTGCGGGATGCACATAGTTTTCCCCGGGGGAGGGAGGATATGAGAGAGAGAGGGGGGGGGGATAGTAAAAGTTCCGCCTCGAGATAAGAAGGGCATGGAAACGAATATCGCCACCCCACGGTAAGAAGCTTTACCAGGAGCTTAGGGTATGAAGTTTCTCGCCTCGTTCCGAGTTAATGCCGTAGAGAAAGTGAAAGTTTGAACCCGAATACCGAGCCACACCGAGAGCGGGGAGGAATAAAAACCGAAGAAAAGAACACACCAATACCACCGGGGCAGTTTACCGTCGTGAACGGTATGAATGGTCGTTCGATGGAACCGAATTGAGCAGTTGAGCCTGGACGAACGTTGATAAGAAGGCTTTCGGGTCCGTTCCCCAAAGATTGACGTCAGCTGACGTGCGGTGTTCGTCCCGGCGAAAGGTTCGTTTTGCGAAATCTTTTATTGATGAATGGACGTCTCAATGTATTCCCAGCATGGTGAATGTTTCATTCGGATAACGCTAAACGTCCTTTTCAGCGGAAACGAAAGGATCGTTTTTTTTCTTCTGCTTCGTAAACATTCACTACTGTTCGGAGATTTGGAGCGCCCAGAATGAGGTTTGGAGTACTTTTCTTCAGCTGACCTTGAACCTATTACTAGGAGCTGCTTTCAAATGATGAAAGAAGCATCGACCATTGGAGCCTTAATTTCAAGAAAGACGGAATGTCCAATTCTTCCCGGAAAACTCTCTTCAAAACGGAGTCCTTCGCCTGCAGCGCATCCAATTGAGGCACGTTTAGGCAACTTTCAATTGTCTTGGAGCGTTCGTGGTGCTATTCCTCTGACAACGCGCTCGAGTCTGGGCCAGCCAGGTACGATAATACCAGGTCACCGTCGATGGTGTTGACGGTACGTGTTGTTTTCCTCTGTTTATTTACCAACAGTCACACTTTTCATGGCGCGCGCGCGGTAATTTCGCTTTTTCACGCGCATACTGTTTGCCCTTTTAATTTTCCTTGCCCTCTTCCGGTTTCCGGACACTGTTGCGTTACGCTTCCCGATCTGGGGAAGAGGTTAATGGTTTGCTGTAAGTGTGAGTGGTTGGCGCCAGTGCGGTTGTTTGCTGCACACACACCCTCGGCCGGCCGATGAATAAAAGCTCATTTCAATTCACTTTCATTTCGTTAAAGTGCCATTGCCACACTCGAAAAGCCCAATTAGTTTCGGAGTGTGTTTCTCTCTCGCTCTCGCTCCTTTTCGTGCTGGTACTGCTATTTATTTTGCTGTGGTTTCATTGTGCTTGTGCTGCCCTCCATTTCGTTTCGTTCGCGGTGATAATCGAAAAGTAAACGATGTAAAAGCTTCGCACTCGACCGTCGTCGAAATGGCCAACGGTCTGGGGCGGTGAGCCCGTGGGTTGGAAAGCGAACCAAGCCGAGCCCCACAAAATGATGATGATTACCGAAAATGTGGAAACGCTCTCGATCGATAATTGAATTTCGAGGGGCGGGTGCCCGTTGTGGTGGCCCGCTCCGACTAAGGATTTATGACGTGTTGCAGCGGAACAGCGGGACAGAGCGCGTGAAAAGAAAACAACTACAGGAAGCGCTCACCCGTCCGCCGCCGCTGACAGTTTGACGGAAATGAAACGGAAATTCGCGTGATGTGAACGTGAAATAAAAAAGAAACGAAACAGCATACTCACTGGTGTACGATTCGCCCGGCACGTACTTCTCCGGGTTGCCCGAAATGCGCAGCCGAAAGCGTCCGTCGGCGGGCGATTTGTTGGCCCCGGAGCCTTCCGGCGAGCGGTCACAGCGGAGTCCGTGGGCGTCCGGCAGCAGCAGCAGCAGCAGCAGCGGCACGGCGAGCAGGACGAAACCGTTGGTCAGCGGCCGATACAGGGGTCTCCTTCGTGTGGACTTCATTTTGTGTGTGTGGGTGGGCTGGTTTCTGCAGGCAAATCTGCCCACATCCAGACGTTCTGCGAGCTCCGAACACTCGCACACTAGGATGATTAATGCCGGAACTTATGGAAGAGATGCCCTGCAGGGAAGGCGAGAAGGCTGTAAGCTTGGGTTTGGGTTTCGGAGGAAGGACGAGGTATTGCAGGTAAATCGATTCGATGCAATAGCTGCAAGCATGCAATCATGTATCGAGTGATGTTTATGCCGTATCCAACAATTACACTATAATGCCCTTTGGTGTTCCCAATTGAAGTATGCCATGACTTTCGTTTTTCATATTATAATTTGATCGTCTAGAGAAGTAACGATCCCAGTCTCAACCTCTTGAATTGTACGGAATCTATCGGAATTGTACTGAGAAACGATTTCACACTTCTCAGTTTTGAATCATTAAGCGATCCCGCTGGAAGCTGCAGTTCGAAAAATCAATCATCCATTGCATTGGCTGCTTCCTGACATCTTCCGCAAGCGTACGCGACCGTCGCCCTGGATTCAGCACGCCCGCTTCGAACGCGAACGAGCGAAAAGGTTTGCCCCGAAACGGAACGGCGGAGTTCGAAAGGTTATCGAGGGAGGCTGATGCGCAACGCCTGACAAGTACATGTGCGATAGGTGCACCGTCTGGCTGCGAACCAAACAATCGCGTCGTAAACAGAAGGGCCTTGGGCCGGGCTGTGTGAGTGTGCCGCTAGTTTCGCTAGTTAGGCTCACCACCACCACAGCCAGGATGACGGGTGCAGCAGCAGCAGCAGCAGCACTCGAACACCTTGAGGGAAGACGTTAATCTCGCCGCGTTGAAGCGTGTACATGTGCTCCTCCGAACGGATGTTGTTTATTGCTCTGAGCGGGATCAACAGTAGCAGCAACGTGTGCTCCCATCATCAGAAGCCAGGCGCTTGGCGAGAGGCTTCTGTTTTTCAAAAACATTGCGAGGTAAGCTGTGTAGTTGCTGTAAGTTTCCGAATGCCATAAATCCCCAATCAACGCCCGGACCAGATGGTGTTATTGGTGATAAACAGCACACTGATCGGTTCCGGTGTTCAGCCTTTTATTGATGAATGGACGTCTCAATGTATTCCCAGCATGGTGAATGTTTCATTCGGATAACGCTAAACGTCCTTTTCAGTGGAAACGAAAGGATCGTTTTTTTCCTTCTGCTTCGTAAACATTCACTACTGTTTGGAGATTTGGAGCGCCCGGAATGAGGTTTGGAGTACTTTTCTTCAGCTGACCTTGAACCTATTACTAGGAGCTGCTTTCGAACGATGAAAGAAGCATCGACCATTGGAGCCTTAATTTCAAGAAAGACGGAATGTCCAATTCTTCCCGGAAAACTCTCTTCAAAATACACTATTTGCAGTCGGGCAATAATGTGATCCCATTCGTGGTAGTTATTCTCAATTTCCTCTTTTTTGCTTTGGAAAAAAACCCGTTATGCCTTTTGGGGAAGAAAAAACAACGCCCTGGGCTTGTAAAAGTTATTCATAGCCATAACCACAAATCGGTCCCTTTCATCTTCCTGTCTGACACGCCCGGCACGGAGCGAGCTTGATGGAATTTCATAACGCCGCCGTTGGTTCCACCGGATATGAGCAGCAAGCGAAACAATGTGTACAGCGGTTGCAGCAAGATTAAATTTCGAATACCGCAAGCTGGTTACAAAGACATTACCGGATTAGTGAAGCATTGCAATACGATGCCTGTTCGGGTGCTGCTGCTGAGGGGGGACAGTATCGGCGCGGTTCCCGGATGCGGGATCAGCCGAGATGTACGCTGAAGCTAATTAGATTAGCACGCTGCGGTGCGGGAGATTATTCGTGTATCCGCCTGGCCGGTTTCAGCTCCGTCAAACATTCCGGCTCCCGATTTAGTGATAATTAGATAAATTATGCGCCACGCCAAATGATCATGAGTGTGTGTGTGTGTTTGCGTCGAGATTGCGTTCCCGTGCCCGCTGTAATAATGCATGATAGATGATAGAGCTTCGGCGAACCGCACAATATCCTGCGGGATCCTGCCCGGGACGTCCCCTATTTGTGGGATCGTTTGCGGGATGCACATAGTTTTCCCCGGGGGAGGGAGGATATGAGAGAGAGAGGGGGGGGGGGATAGTAAAAGTTCGGCCTCGAGATAAGAAGGGTGTGGGAACGAATATCGCCACCCCACGGTAAGAAGCTTTACCAGGAGCTTAGGGTATGAAGTTTCTCGCCTCGTTCCGAGTTAATGCCGTAGAGAAAGTGAAAGTTTGAACCCGAATACCGAGCCACACCGAGAGCGGGGAGGAATAAAAACCGAAGAAAAGAACACACCAATACCACCGGGGCAGTTTACCGTCGTGAACGGTATGAATGGTCGTTCGATGGAACCGAATTGAGCAGTTGAGCCTGGACGAACGTTGATAAGAAGGCTTTCGGGTCCGTTCCCCAAAGATTGACGTCAGCTGACGTGCGGTGTTCGTCCCGGCGAAAGGTTCGTTTTGCGAAATCTTTTATTGATGAATGGACGTCTCAATGTATTCCCAGCATGGTGAATGTTTCATTCGGATAACGCTAAACGTCCTTTTCAGTGGAAACGAAAGGATCGTTTTTTTCCTTCTGCTTCGTAAACATTCACTACTGTTTGGAGATTTGGAGCGCCCGGAATGAGGTTTGGAGTACTTTTCTTCAGCTGACCTTGAACCTATTACTAGGAGCTGCTTTCGAACGATGAAAGAAGCATCGACCATTGGAGCCTTAATTTCAAGAAAGACGGAATGTCCAATTCTTCCCGGAAAACTCTCTTCAAAACGGAGTATCCAACGCAATCACTTTATGATTCCCTCCAGCTTATCTTGGAAAGCTCTTTTATTCCACAATTCATGTGTGCTCCTCGAAGAATTGCAACAAGAAGCTAGTTTCGAAACGCAAAAAACAGTGCAACGCGAACGAGTGAAGAGCAAAAAAAGCATCCCCGCAAAACTGCATCGCTCTCATCCGCTCAGCGAGAAAATGAGTGTCCTGAGGAGCACGCACACTCGCTCTCACTCTCTCAGGGCGGTGGAAATTTTGCGTGACACCCGATTGTTGCTTCACGCCGCGCGTGGGATCTCACGAGAGGAGTCCCGAACGCGATGGGAGACCTCCGGCACAGCATCCAAACGCAGCGCACGGAACCAAACACAACACAGTTTATTTCCGAACGCGTAAGCAGCCACAGTTCGCAGCCAGATCTCGGAGTTAAAGTTGAAGGCACTACCCACCCGCAGTCGAGCGTGCGGTTTGCAAAACGTGGATTATTCTCCCGCTGCGAAGTCGTCGGAGTGAAGGTGAGGGTTGTTGTTTTAGTGGCGATGCGTTCGAATCTGCTGTTTAAAGTGTTTGACAGTAGTGAGGTGTAGCGAGGGAAGCGTGTCCTTTGCACCAACGAAATGAGCAGCGGTTCTATTCCACTAAGAATGATACTCGCTGCCTCTTTATATCTCTGGAACGGATTGGAGTGTTTGTGCGAGTTCGTAATTATCAAACCCGCCACCGTAGTGAGCAAATTCCGAGCGTGTTGTTGAAGATTATCGCCCGCCCCTCCGAAAGGGGCAATGAAAAGATCCGTGTCCAACGGCGTGTGTGTGTGTTTTAATGAATGCCTACGCAGTCGGAAACAACGATGAGCGTGTGACGTAGAGCAATGCAAAATCGCATAAGTGATACGCTGATGCTGATAGTGCCTCAAGGGAAGCACAGTGTCTCAGACCCCAGGCTCCAGTCGAAATCTGGGTTCTGTCAAGCCCGGTTACTATCAACTAGCGCAAAACGAGTGGTGTAAAGAAGAAAAAGAACACACACACTCGTACACGCAAAACCAAACCAGAATCGGCCGTGTGGGGTTTGCCGCAAAGTGATTTTTGCTGTTTGTGGTGTGCATTTTGTGAATTTCGCTGCGATAAGAAGTGCGCAAATTTCACCATCAAGTGCAATGAAACGAAACGGAATGTGTAGTTAGTGTGGGGTTAACTGGATGAATTGTGTCTCTTCTTGGGCGCATAGCTTGTGTTATTATTCCGCACGTCCGTTCCGCTGCGCAGCACACTTAACACGCAGCGCGACCTTGATTCGAAGTCATCGGAGGCCATTCGGTTCGGTTCTTGGTGGGTGTGTGTGTGTGAAGATGTATAAATAAATCACCCACCGCCGCAAGCCACCCTCGCCCGAACCCGAATCGGCCTCCAACTAGTTTAATCACTCCCGGTTTCGTTAATTGTTGTCGGCTGCGCATCGAACCCCGTCGCGCATCAGGAGAGCTGTCAGTTTTGACAGATGGATGCGGACGGCATGCGCAATAAGCTCACGCGCTGACCTCGCCATTGCGCGTTTTGGGGGAGAGAGAGAGAGAGAGTGAAGCGTAACGCAACAGTGTCCGGAAACCGGAAGAGGGCAAGGAAAATTAAAAGGGCAAACAGTATGCGCGTGAAAAAGCGGAATTACCGCGCGCGCCATAAAAAGTGAGACTGTTGGTAAATAAACAGAGCAAAACAACACGTACCGTCAACACCATCGACGGTGACCTGGTATTATCGTACCTGGCTGGCCCAGACTCGAGCGCGTTGTCAGAGGAATAGCACCACGAACGCTCCAAGACAATTGAAAGTTGCCTAAACGTGCCTCAATTGGATGCGCTGCAGGCGAAGGACTCCGTTTTGAAGAGAGTTTTCCGGGAAGAATTGGACATTCCGTCTTTCTTGAAATTAAGGCTCCAATGGTCGATGCTTCTTTCATCATTTGAAAGCAGCTCCTAGTAATAGGTTCAAGGTCAGCTGAAGAAAAGTACTCCAAACCTCATTCTGGGCGCTCCAAATCTCCGAACAGTAGTGAATGTTTACGAAGCAGAAGAAAAAAAACGATCCTTTCGTTTCCGCTGAAAAGGACGTTTAGCGTTATCCGAATGAAACATTCACCATGCTGGGAATACATTGAGACGTCCATTCATCAATAAAAGATTTCGCAAAACGAACCTTTCGCCGGGACGAACACCGCACGTCAGCTGACGTCAATCTTTGGGGAACGGACCCGAAAGCCTTCTTATCAACGTTCGTCCAGGCTCAACTGCTCAATTCGGTTCCATCGAACGGCCATTCATACCGTTCACGACGGTAAACTGCCCCGGTGGTAGTGGTGTGTTCTTTTCTTCGGTTTTTATTCCTCCCCGCTCTCGGTGGGGCTCGGTATTCGGGTTCAAACTTTCACTTTCTCTGCGGCATTAACTCGGAACGAGGCGAGAAACTTCATACCCTAAGCTCCTGGTAAAGCTTCTTACCGTGGGGTGGCGATATTCGTTCCCACACCCTTCTTATCTCGAGGCCGAACTTTTACTATCCCCCCCCCCCTCTCTCTCTCATATCCTCCCTCCCCCGGGGAAAACTATGTGCATCCCGCAAACGATCCCACAAATAGGGGACGTCCCGGGCAGGATCCCGCAGGATATTGTGCGGTTCGCCGAAGCTCTATCATCTATCATGCATTATTACAGCGGGCACGGGAACGCAATCTCGACGCAAACACACACACACACTCTTCTCGGTCTTTCCGCCCATTCCGCCCAAGCAGATGGGGGGGGGCTGCACGGTTTTATTGTCCACTTTGTTGCGATTTGCTTAATTGCCATTGCTAGGGCTCCGGTCCGCTTCCCCCTGCCAGCCCGTGGTGAAGGTGTCCCTTTGCCCATGCTCTGCGAAAATTAGAGACGGTCCCCCGGTGGTGCGCTCCATTTATCAGCCTCATTTTGCCACCGTGCGGCAACTTGCCCCCGAACGAGGCTGGAAGTTGAAGGCCAAACAGAGAGAAGAAAAAAAACACTCACACACATAGACAATAAAGCCCTTCTGCCGGGTGGGTGGGAAGCAAAGCAAAACGAAAAACAATAATGGTTTTGCATTAGGTCAAATGGTTTAGTCCTTGTAGTTGTTTTTTCCAAAGCAAAAAAGAGGAAATTGAGAATAACTACCACGAATGGGATCACATTATTGCCCGACTGCAAATAGTGTATAGTGTCCCTTGCCCTTGAAGCGAGGAAATGGAAGGAAGTGGAGTGAAAATCTGGCTATGAAATATTTATTGAACACACGCCACAGGAACCAGCTGTAGTTCCAACGGGGCATCCAAGAAACGCTGTTTTCTTCTGCAAACACCGGAAGAAATATCCCGGCCCTAGACACCGCAGACGACGGTTCTGTGCAAGTTTTCTTATATGGCTTACGTAGCAAGTCCCGGCGAGGCACACAAAGAAGCCTACTAAAAGGGTTTCGCTGCTGTGCTGATGCCCATCATGCCCATCAGAAAAAAGTGCTCGCGTTACGTACGCGCCCGATTTCAATACTACCTCCCGGCAGTGCTGAACACCGGAACCGATCAGTGTGCTGTTTATCACCAATAACACCATCTGGTCCGGGCGTTGATTGGGGATTTATGGCATTCGGAAACTTACAGCAACTACACAGCTTACCTCGCAATGTTTTTGAAAAACAGAAGCCTCTCGCCAAGCGCCTGGCTTCTGATGATGGGAGCACACGTTGCTGCTACTGTTGATCCCGCTCAGAGCAATAAACAACATCCGTTCGGAGGAGCACATGTACACGCTTCAACGCGGCGAGATTAACGTCTTCCCTCAAGGTGTTCGAGTGCTGCTGCTGCTGCTGCTGCACCCGTCATCCTGGCTGTGGTGGTGGTGAGCCTAACTAGCGAAACTAGCGGCACACTCACACAGCCCGGCCCAAGGCCCTTCTGTTTACGACGCGATTGTTTGGTTCGCAGCCAGACGGTGCACCTATCGCACATGTACTTGTCAGGCGTTGCGCATCAGCCTCCCTCGATAACCTTTCGAACTCCGCCGTTCCGTTTCGGGGCAAACCTTTTCGCTCGTTCGCGTTCGAAGCGGGCGTGCTGAATCCAGGGCGACGGTCGCGTACGCTTGCGGAAGATGTCAGGAAGCAGCCAATGCAATGGATGATTGATTTTTCGAACTGCAGCTTCCAGCGGGATCGCTTAATGATTCAAAACTGAGAAGTGTGAAATCGTTTCTCAGTACAATTCCGATAGATTCCGTACAATTCAAGAGGTTGAGACTGGGATCGTTACTTCTCTAGACGATCAAATTATAATATGAAAAACGAAAGTCATGGCATACTTCAATTGGGAACACCAAAGGGCATTATAGTGTAATTGTTGGATACGGCATAAACATCACTCGATACATGATTGCATGCTTGCAGCTATTGCATCGAATCGATTTACCTGCAATACCTCGTCCTTCCTCCGAAACCCAAACCCAAGCTTACAGCCTTCTCGCCTTCCCTGCAGGGCATCTCTTCCACAAGTTCCGGCATTAATCATCCCAGTGTGCGAGTGTTCGGAGCTCGCAGAACGTCTGGATGTGGGCAGATTTGCCTGCAGAAACCAGCCCACCCACACACACAAAATGAAGTCCACACGAAGGAGACCCCTGTATCGGCCGCTGACCAACGGTTTCGTCCTGCTCGCCGTGCCGCTGCTGCTGCTGCTGCTGCTGCCGGACGCCCACGGACTCCGCTGTGACCGCTCGCCGGAAGGCTCCGGGGCCAACAAATCGCCCGCCGACGGACGCTTTCGGCTGCGCATTTCGGGCAACCCGGAGAAGTACGTGCCGGGCGAATCGTACACCAGTGAGTATGCTGTTTCGTTTCTTTTTTTTCACGTTCACATCACGCGAATTTCCGTTTCATTTCCGTCAAACTGTCAGCGGCGGCGGACGGGTGAGCGCTTCCTGTAGTTGTTTTCTTTTCACGCGCTCTGTCCCGCTGTTCCGCTGCAACACGTCATAAATCCTTAGTCGGAGCGGGCCACCACAACGGGCACCCGCCCCTCGAAATTCAATTATCGATCGAGAGCGTTTCCACATTTTCGGTAATCATCATCATTTTGTGGGGCTCGGCTTGGTTCGCTTTCCAACCCACGGGCTCACCGCCCCAGACCGTTGGCCATTTCGACGACGGTCGAGTGCGAAGCTTTTACATCGTTTACTTTTCGATTATCACCGGTCCGCCAGGGAAGAATTGGGGGTGCCGTGTCCGGCACGGTTCGGTGGAAGGATTATCTCCAAAATCGAATCCGCTGCCGCTGTCTTTCTCCTCCGTCCGGATGGGAGCGTGATGGCTCCATTTATCTTCTCTCGTGCTGCTTCCGCTTTCCAATCTAAAATCGAACCGAATTAATAGAGACAGAGACGGAGAAACCATGCCGTTGGTCAGAGCAGGGCGATTCAAGTGTCAATATTGGACTCTGCATCCGTTATTGAAGGCTCAAGAGCATGGCGGACGAGCGCAAGGCAGCCAAATAAAGCCAGCAGCCGAGAATGGAAGATCCAAAGCCCTGCTCGTTATCGGGACGTACGATCTAGCTTTCACCTCACCGGTTTGGGAAGGCCTGGACCTGGAAGAACCTGCAGCTTACACTGCTGGACCGTATGTAAACATCCTGGAACGAGGCGATGGAGAGAAAAAAAGGCGAATTGAGCAAAGCTACCCGAAGGCCACCTTCGGATGAAGTGCACCGAGATCGAACCGATTTCCCATTAATGGCACTTTGCTACCGCTGTACCTTGTAATGGACATCCCCTCGCCTGGCTGGCTCCTGCTGTCGACCTAATTGACAATTTAAAATCATGACCACATCGTACCAGGCAAGGGCTATCTTTAAAGGAGACACATTAAAAAGAATTCGAACTGATAAAAACAACCTCCGTGTGTCGGACGCCTGACTGACCTTCCTGGAGGCAGGAAGTCACGATCGATGCTCATGAGAATTTTCCACCAGCCAACTCGCTTTGTTTCCCCGCTCAATCGTGGTTGTCGTGCTGTAATGTAATTAGCAGCAAATATTAAACCTTTCCCCAACGACACTTCCGCCGTGTGATTGGCGTCTGCTAGTGAGCAGATTATGGAACGTGCGAAGGATCCAATCAAGT
>KZ069450.1:0-12928 GCA_002091845.1 Anopheles cracens
ATGGCCTAGGAGACAACCGAAGAGGCCATATAGACACCGCGCCCGTACGCCCCCTTTATTCCAAAAATAACTATTCGCGGCCGGTCTGTTTACAATAAAACGACGTTGGAATAAATGCGCAAAAGTGGATATCGATGAACGGATGCATCCCGCTGGAGCTGGGACGACACGAAGGCACGGGTTACACCGAAGCGGGAAAGATCACACCGATCGGCGTCCTAGGTGTGCGGAATCGAAACACGTGGCTCAAGTGTGCGGTGAGGCGGAAATGCGTCGTTTGCAAAACGACCGGCAAACAAAACGACATTCCGTCGGGCTGAGTGGGGTGTAAGGCAGGGAGCGATCTCTTCCTGCAATTGGCGTGGGAGCAGTGCGGCGACGCCCGGAGAACAAGAGATCTGAGTAGCCGACGTCTCGGGAGCAGCTGTCGGTGTTGGCGACGGGACGTTACCCGATTCACGCACATCATCGCGTAACAACTCGAGCACTTCGCCGTGGGAGAGCCGGAAATGGGCGGAAATTGCTGCTCGCTTCTTCGGGGTTCTTTGGATCTGCGGTTGTCGACGAGTGAAGAAATCGCAGCGGAGAAGACGACTACAGCCTGGATGGGAAACGGCGACCAACGTACGGACCGGGCAGGTGCTGGGGACGCGGACAACAGGGACGGGAGCAAAGCCACCAAATGATGATTTTTCCACAGCGAACCCCGTGTGAGTTGACCAAACTCCTCAACCCAGCGGGACGCCAGCCAAGATCCGATAAAGACGACATTTTCGAAGTTTTTTCGAAGTGCTGCTACCGAAGCCCGGAGAGCGCGTATTCTAGTGGAGCGCGTATTTATCACGTTGGATGCTGTAATCAGGATACTCGGCAACGAAAGACAACGCGGGACACAAACAGCAACAAGATCCTTCATGGTGATGGACAACGTAAGGAACTCGGCAAGCTGGACAGCATTTGGACGACATCGACGAAACGACGTTGCAACACGACAACGCTGTGGAATGCGTCCGGATGTGACCGGGTTTGGGGAAGACATCGTATCCACACTGCCCGGAGGAACACCGGAACGGGTCACAGCGCTGCAACTTCGGAGCACTCGGTTCGGAATCGAGCAGGAACAGATCAGAAAGTTTCAAGTATCTGGGAGTGGAGTAGAGCCGGCAACAGCACGAAAGTGGCCTTCGGAGCAGCAGACACAGGTCAGTGGTTGGAATGGCCCCAACAGCTGGAATACTTTCGCACAGCTACTGCCCTTTCGTGCTCGTCCACCTACTGGAGGAGGATAACTGATCCAACGACGATAACAAAAAAAAACAGCAGCAGGAGCGACTTCGGGAAACATCAGAAATAGCAACAAAATTGGACTTCGAGGCGCCTGATTACGGACATTTTTGTGTGGATAGCACGCTGGCGTGGGGAGATTGACTTCTTCCTAACTCCAATCCGAACAGTTCAGCCTCGCAGTATCAGACGAACTAGCGCGGATCGAGGAATTGATGACCAAAGCGGACCACGAGCTTCGAGCGAGAGGCAAAAAACTTCAAATATCTGGAAACGGCATCTGTTGGTCAGCTATAATAAGTCTGCAACAACACGTCGCGAACACAGTCGCCTGGTAGAAGTGTAAATCAGCATCGCGAGGTACGCCGGATTCGATGTGAATACGATGTGACAATTCGTAACAGGAGCAATTCCACTCGTTCACCTACTGGAGAAGGATATCTGGTACCACGACGAAACGAAAAACAGCAAGCGACAACGGGCGACAACAAAAATTGCACCTCATACGACGACGACGGAAGCGAAAACGAGGTGCCTGATTCGGGACATTTCTTCGTAGATAGCTCGCTGGCGTGGGGAGATCGACTTCATCCTAACCGAAATCGTCACAGCATCAGAAAACCTAGCGTTAATCGAGGAATCGAAGTGGGAGGAGAAATGCCTGAAGTATCTGGAGGTCGGGCTGGACCGGAAACAGCATAATGTTGATCATCTTGGAAGAGGTTTCGAACAACACGTCTCTAGCATAGTTACTGCCAAAGAAAGCGAACACGATAAGACAATTCGTAATCGGAGCAATCCCACTCGTTCCCCTACTGGAGGAGGATATCTGGTGCCACGATGCAAAAAAGAACAGCAGCAGGAACGATTCCGCGGGACATCAGGAAGAGACAATGGGCGACAACAAAAATTACACTCCATACGACAACGACGGAAGCGAAAACGAGGTGCCTGATTCGGGACTTTTCTTCGTAGATAGCTCGCTGGCGTGGGGAGATCGACTTCATCCTAACCGAAATCGTTACAGCTTCAGAAAACCTAGCATCGATCGAGGAATCGAAGCGGACTTCAAGCGGGAGGAGAAATGCCTTAAGTATCTGGAGGTCGGGCTGGACCGGAAACAGCATAATGTTGATCTTCTTGTATGAGGTCTGGAACAACACGCCTCTAGTATAGTTACTGCCAAAGAAAGCGAACACGATAAGACGTAACCGGAGCAATCCCACTCGTTCCCCTACTGGAGAAGGATATCTGGTGCCACGATGCAAAAAAGAACAGCAGCAGGAACGACTCCGCGAGACATCAGGAAGCGACAACGGGCGACAACAAAAATTGCACCTCATACGACGACGACGGAAGCGAAAACGAGGTGCCTGATTCGGGACATTTCTTCGTAGATAGCTCGCTGGCGTGGGGAGATCGACTTCATCCTAACCCAAATCGTCACAGCATCAGAAAACCTAGCGTCGATCGAGGAATCGAAGCGAACTTCGAGCGGAAGGAGAAATGCGTCAAGTATCTGCAACACGTCTCCACCACAGACCCTTGATAAGAGTGGCCAACAGCGTTCGCACAGGCTGTGCCAAAGGAAGCGAATACGACACTACAATTCGTAACCGGAGCAATCCCACTCGTTCACCTACCGGAGAAGGATATCCGGTGTCACGATGAAACAGCAACAGCGACTCGAGCGCAACATTAGAATTTGCACTTCACACGACGACGGGAGCGGAAACGAGGTGTCCGATTCACTGGCAATGGAGGATTGCTCGACTTTGACTACTCCAGGAAACAGTGCAACTAAGAAAAGCTGCCACCAAAGATGTGAGCCACCCGGGAAACCTGGAAGACTATTATTTGGACCCTTCAAACGAGGTGGAACGCTGGATCAACCGACCCCAAAAATCGCCAACGACTCCTGACGCACGGTTCCTTTAGATGAAAGATACGAAGTTCGAAAAGCTGCCACCAAAGATGTGAGCCACCCGGGAAACCTGGAAGACTATTATTTGGACCCTTCAAACGAGGTGGAACGCTGGATCAACCGACCCCAAAAATCGCCAACGACTCCTGACGCACGGTTCCTTTAGATGAAAGATACGAAGTTCTCAAAATCTCAAAAATGCGAAACCCAGTTATCCCAAAACACAAAGAAGAAAAAGCCGAAAACGAAGGGTATTTAGGTTACGCAGGGTGTTTAGTAAAATAGCTATGAACAAAAAAGAAACGCACAACTTCACGTTTCACCAGTAAAGCGCAAAAAACAACATCCGCGTGATGAAATGCGCCACTCTAATGAATCCGCACGGCTCTAATGAATCGAGCAATGAATTCGTACGATTTCTAGCGACCGCGGAGAAAGAAAGCGAACGAAAAAAGGAAACAAAAATGGAAGCAACAAAAGTGCAAACATAATCGCCAGCTCCATCGTTTGCTCATATCTCAGTCTGCGTGGCAGCGGGCACAAAGTACAAGAAACAGCACCGAAGGCGAACCTAATCCTAAGGGCAAACTTCCACCGAAACCGCGCGCAAAGCGGCAGAAAAGTTTTGCCGTGCCCTAATCCCGGACAGTATCGCTCCCTTTTCGATTTATGACGGCACGGCATGATTTAGGGAGCGAAAATTGTATTTACATTAATATTAATATATTGTGGCTAGCAGCGCCCGAATGCACCGGGCACCGAGAACGTGCACGTGAGAGGAAGGAAGCTTGCACGTGGACGTTGCTAATTTTTGGAAACGGATACTGAGCGGAGAAGCTGATTAGCAGCGGGGTTTGCGGATGTCCCGGGCCGGGCCGGAGGAGAGTTTTCCAGGCACGACACGAGAACCGGTTCCTGCTCTACTTCTGTTCGGTGTTGCAGCTTCCACGCTGCACCACTTGGGCCCCTTAAAACAGGTTTTTTCTTACATATGGGCGCAACATTTACATTTTTATATGTCGTCGATAACTTCGCCAACGGCAAGGTTAAGCGTTGGAAAAAGCGTTGTGTGTGTAGGAGAGAAAGAGAGAGAGAACGAGAGAAAAAAAAGAGAAGAGATGGAGTACTACCCTTTCCTTCAGGCTATCCCACCTTCCTAGGAGCGTTGAGTGATGGGTTCTGCCACAAAAGCCATCCAGACGAAGGTACATTTTTACGTACGACCTACCGGGCCTTCTGATGGGCTTTCCGCTTCGTGCGCAGAAAAATGTAAACCGCAGCGGAAGAGGAACGAAAACACAAGCAAACGAAACGGCAGAAGCAACGGAGCGCCGGAGCCAGAAAGGATGCCGATACATGTGTGGCTTGTACGGCGCAAAACTTTCCAAACGGTTGGCCCACTCACGCTTTTCCACTGGCGCGCGCTTGTCCGTGTCGGGATTACTTTCATTCGTTAATTCATTTATTCGGCCGCCCAAAAGGAGCGGCAAGTTTCGCAAATCGGCTCGGTGCGAAAAACTTCACGCCCGGTGGAGGTTGCTCGCTGCGGGTTATGAAATTACTTTCGGTCGTACCTCAGGCGGCGCAGGAGTGTGTGCCCTGGGGAGATGGGGTCGACGGTTTGGATTATTGCACTGACTCACGAATTTCCTTCCGTTTGGTTTATCCTCATATTACTATATCTTCCAAGCAGTCTCTTCTGGGCGGGAAAAACTGCGCCTTGTTCAGGCGTTCATAGGATTTCTTCAAATTTTTTACATCCAAAAACACTTTGCTTGGCGTATTCAGATTACTTTAAACAGCGATTACCAACTTGTCTTTATCTTTATCGCCTCGCTATACGACATTTCTCTAAAGTGGACTTCAAAACTTTTCAAGATTAACACGAAAACTATATGTAGTAGCTCAAAGCGGTCTTCAAGTATCAGAAAGGGAATTGAATAATACATGGTGTGTGCTTTTTTGGCCGATGTTTAGAAGACTTTTCCGATTTATCTTTAAAACTACTATGAATCTTAGCTTTTTTCTTCTCACTAACACTTAGGCACGCAATTTTGACAGTTACGAGCATAACAAAAGCTCGGATCAAAACAATAAACACATAGAATACAAGCTGCAAACAGCGCTTTTCATTGTTGTTGTTGATCGATCCTCACTGAATTGTGATTGTGTGTACCGAAGCTAGCCTAGCATATACCCAGGCTCAAGCTAAGGTTTACTGGACAACGGCGAGTGTGTTTCTAATCCCAAGGTCTTAACACATTTGCTTAACGCGTATTGCGTCATTCACTTTATGCGTCATCAATATGGCTGGCTTAGTTCGATGGAAGTTTTACTGCTGTGTTATATAAAGCGAACAATACGTACGAGAACAGTGAGCTGGAGAACACATTACTGGTAGGAAATTTCATACGCAATAAGAGCTAGCTCCTCCTCTGGGCGTGACCTGCTGAGTCACTTAAAAAAGGCTGCATGCTTGCTGCATGCGGTTCCTAAACCTGCCTGGAAAAACGTAGTGGAAAATGCGACATCACCTGTCATGTGCTGCAGGAAGAGGGTACACAGGGACATGCAAATATTGCTTGCGTCCTGGATTGCCTCCAAAGTCTTTCATCGAGAAATGAGTAAACCAGATGTTACTTAGCTGCGGACGTTACATAAGTAGTAGCTCTATATGATCTTCATTGAACAAAGCATAGTGTGTGATTTTTTTGAGATATTTAGAATGTCTAGTTGTATCGGCCCGGTTCAACCGGGTGGATCAAAACTTCGCCCTCTAAATCAGTAAAGACTTGTAGTGTCTAAAGTCTAGTGACCAGTTTGTTTGGGATCTTGTTGCCAGGTAGTAAGTCTCCGGTAAACCGCAACTTACTACGCCGCGCTGCGTTGCGACGGAACAGCCTACGTCATCTATCACCTTCAGTCCGCAAGATCGTTTGACTCCAAGATCGCCCATTACCAGCTCAAAGCGTTTATCATTACAGTTTCGCCTCAGTTGTCCGTAAGTTGAAATAGCAAGTAAAGTAGACGTAATAACGTCATCAAACAGTCGTATTACCATCGCGCGAGGCTTTATGGTGCCAACCGGCATCATTCACCTTCATTAGACATTCATCAATATTTTAACAACATTCGCTTCTCATTCACCACCAACACTACTATCCATCTGGAAGAAAATGAAGGAAAACTTCGTATGGATCCATCCCCGCTTCGGCAACAGACGGCAAAAACAAATTAAGTTCCATTCGTGCCGCACACTCACATTATCAAAGGCGTTGCTTGCTGGGATGCATCTAGCGCTGTTTTTTTATGATGATGTCAACGCGAATTGCGTTTCTGTGATGCTACAGCGGAAAGCGTGGCTGTGTAATTGAGCTATAAAATGGACACAAAGAGCAAGTATGAGTAGGCACCTGGAGGGCTCGCTTGTTGCGCTTGTCTATTGATTTCGGACGACTGTTAATTTGCTTGGATAATGTCTTCTGTTCAACCATTCAATCATTCAAATCGAATGGTTTACTTCGTCACTCTGAGTGATTGGAAGGCGCGTGCGTATGAGCAGACGCTTGATGCTAAAATATCGAACCAAACACGAACAATGCAATAGATAGTAATCGATGTTTTCTCAATGCAACAACATGTTTTCAAAGTTTTCCCTTCCCCTGTGGTGAGCCGTTTCATGATGCAAGTGAATTGCTTTCCAAAATTTGCTACGGTCGGCGTACGCGGCGTGCACGCTTAATAATCGTTAATTTCTATTTGTGTCACATCTGGCGAACAGGCTCGGCCGGTCCCTCGGGTGTGCACACTTCGTTCCTGCTGGAACGCATATCGAGCGCGATGTTGGAAGAAAGGTTTAATATTTATTTTAGAGTGTTTCAATGCCACTACCTATGCGCTTTGAGATGAACTCAAGCTCCAACGGACGCTGATACACTACAACACTTCTTCAAAGACGCCAGGTTCTTTGCACAAATTGCTCCAGAAGAATCGAGGATCCCATCAGGACCATCGAAGTTTGTTGTTTGCCCTATCGCAAAGCATATCTGCTCATATTTTAAACATAGTTTTTCGACAAACCAGACGACATATAAACTTTCTTCATGACGAGTACTCCACTTGTGGAGTTGATAGCTAGCTTAAATATTTGTCTTTTAGAGTTATAATATATGCTTCCTATTTGCTCTTGCTACCGTATGTATTAATTTAGACAATCTTAGCAAACGTCGTCGTATCTGACGATTGTTTGAATCGCAACTCAACCGGAGATGCGGTCAGAGATCCAGGAGGCAGTAACTTATCCAAAATATATAACAACGACAAAACAGACGTTCTTCAGAATATATTTTTCCATTTATTCTCGAAGTCAGCAATACCAGCTAGCCATCACCAGCTAGATGTAAGTCATTACATCATACTTCTCGTATGATTTCATCAAATATTGGATATCCTTAGAGTACACTAGAACAATCGAGAAAACTTTGAAAACATTTTATTGCAACAGTGAAACAGTGATCTTGTGAAGTTATGCAACAACAGAAAAGTAGATCACACTAAAACATCCTCCAAAAAATCACACAGCATGTATTATTTGATTCTCTTCCTGGTACTTGAAGACCGTTTTGACGCGTCACTTATAGATTTCGAGTTATCGCAGGAATAGGAGTTGGAAAGTTGAGATCAGTTATTATTTATGCTTTTTACTACAAATATAGATGCATATTAAAAATATTGTATTTTTCAACTGTTTGTATCCACAAAAATGAGCTCTTAACCGCGTACAAACACACTAACCAAAGCGGTCTTTTAATTTTCAACGGAACAAAAACTTGCCTGAAAATAAGCAGTAAGCAGCTCAGCGCATTGCACTACGATTGGTCTTCTTCTAAGATCAAGATCGTCCACTTTCTTTACGCGTTAATGTTGTTTTTTGCGCTTTAATGTTCTTAATGTTCTTTGAGGAGTTGCACTACGATAGGTGTTCTTACAAGTTCAATCGTTCACTTTCTTTAAGTGTTAATGTTTTTTAAAGAAGTTGCACTACGATTGGTCTTCTTCTAAGATCAAGATCGTCCACTTTCTTTACGCGTTAATGTTGTTTTTTGCGCTTTAATGTTCTTAATGTTCTTTGAGGAGTTGCACTACGATAGGTGTTCTTACAAGTTCAATCGTTCACTTTCTTTAAGTGTTAATGTTTTTTAAAGAAGTTGCACTACGATTGGTCTTCTTCTAAGATCAAGATCGTCCACTTTCTTTACGCGTTAATGTTGTTTTTTGCGCTTTAATGTTCTTAATGTTCTTTGAGGAGTTGCACTACGATAGGTGTTCTTACAAGTTCAATCGTTCACTTTCTTTAAGTGTTAATGTTTTTTAAAGAAGTTGCACTACGATTGGTCTTCTTCTAAGATCAAGATCGTCCACTTTCTTTACGCGTTAATGTTGTTTTTTGCGCTTTAATGTTCTTAATGTTCTTTGAGGAGTTGCACTACGATAGGTGTTCTTACAAGTTCAATCGTTCACTTTCTTTAAGTGTTAATGTTTTTTAAAGAAGTTGCACTACGATTGGTCTTCTTCTAAGATCAAGATCGTCCACTTTCTTTACGCGTTAATGTTGTTTTTTGCGCTTTAATGTTCTTAATGTTCTTTGAGGAGTTGCACTACGATAGGTGTTCTTACAAGTTCAATCGTTCACTTTCTTTAAGTGTTAATGTTTTTTAAAGAAGTTGCACTACGATTGGTCTTCTTCTAAGATCAAGATCGTCCACTTTCTTTACGCGTTAATGTTGTTTTTTGCGCTTTAATGTTCTTAATGTTCTTTGAGGAGTTGCACTACGATAGGTGTTCTTACAAGTTCAATCGTTCACTTTCTTTAAGTGTTAATGTTTTTTAAAGAAGTTGCACTACGATTGGTCTTCTTCTAAGATCAAGATCGTCCACTTTCTTTACGCGTTAATGTTTTTTTGCGCTTTAATGTTCTTTTGAGGTGTGTTGCACTACGATAGGTGTTCTTCCGAGTTCAATCGATCACTTTCTTTACGTGTTAATGTTCTTTTAAGAAGTTGCACTACGATTGGTCTTCTTCTAAGATCAAGATCGTCCACTTTCTTTACGCGTTAATGTTTTTTTTGCGCTTTAATGTTCTTTTGAGGTGTGTTGCACTACGATAGGTGTTCTTCCGAGTTCAATCGATCACTTTCTTTACGTGTTAATGTTCTTTTAAGAAGTTGCACTACGATTGGTCTTCTTCTAAGATCAAGATCGTCCACTTTCTTTACGCGTTAATGTTGTTTTTTGCGCTTTAATGTTCTTAATGTTCTTTGAGGAGTTGCACTACGATAGGTGTTCTTACAAGTTCAATCGTTCACTTTCTTTAAGTGTTAATGTTTTTTAAAGAAGTTGCACTACGATTGGTCTTCTTCTAAGATCAAGATCGTCCACTTTCTTTACGCGTTAATGTTCTTTTGAGGTGTTGCACTACGATAGGTGTTCTTCCGAGTTCAATCGATCACTTTCTTTACCTGTTAATGTTCTTTTAAGGAGATGCACTACGATTGGTGTTCTTCCAAGACCACTCGTCCACTTTCTTTGCACGTTAATGTTCTTTTGAGGAGTTGCACTACGATTGGTCTTCTACCAAGATCAATTGTCCACTTTCTTTTCACGGTAATGTTCTTTTAAAGAATTACACTACGATTCGTGTTCTTCCAACATAAATCGTGCACTTCCTTTTTCACGTTGATCCTTTTTATTCAAACTCACTATGTGATCAGGAATTGCACTTTGATTTGTGTTCTGTTGGATGCACGTTGATGTTGTTCAGCTTTGGATAGCCCAGACCGTCAAGGCACTTCTACTCGGTACGAGCGCAAGCAGCGATTTAAAGATCGGACCGATCGTCAATAGCCACGCTCAGCTCCAGATCGTCGTCTCTCGTCCAGCGCAATCTCCCTCGAAACGAGAGAATTCGCTCGGGCGCAGCGCTTACGCAGTGCAGCGCGGTCAAACAGCCGCACATGCGCAGTCGGTTTTGAGAGAGGCGGCTGAACATCGAAACCGATTCCTCTCCGTGTGCAGTGCACGGTGGCGAGAGCGGAGAGCGTGGTGATTTTCTTTTGCCTTTCTGGTGCTACGTTCGTTCGCCTGCACTGAGAGCGGCTGAGAGTAGCGAATGCAGCCGCTGTTGGACAGCTTGAACGAGTTAAGGGCGATGTGGACGATTGCAGCAATATGCGTCGGTATTGATTTTTGGTTCGTGTTTATTTCATAGACACTAACACGTTTCGTTTTTTGAGATCAGCTAGTCGCCCAATATAAGATTTATGTATAGGATTGTACGGAACATCTTGTACAACAATTCAAATCTCTTTATCCGTGGAAGTGTAGGAGAAAAGCAGCATTGCATAATTGGGCTAAGCGAAGTGGACTATTATACAATCTAACATAATTATTCTAGTAGCCATTTTTCAACAAATATGACAAATATGACAAAAAAAAACACAACTAAAAACCAAAATATAAACACATAAAAATGCGTCATAATGTTCGAAAACCTGACAAAGTTTATTTTGTAACACACTGTAGCACAATGCAGCGTCGACAACAGTCCGGTGCATTGTGGTACATTGACGCAATGCGCCTGAAAGTAGACGACCCGCGCCACAGGGTAGCATCGGGAGAGCTTTCGGAGCAACTTTCATGGCTTTGCTAACTTGCGCGAAGTTCCAAGCGCAGCGCGGAATTGGAGAGGGACCTTAATTGTATTACCCCTCAGAATGCATTTCTCTACAATTACCATTTCACTATGCTGCTCGATCCGAAAGCTATACACTCCGTAACATAGCGACCACCTGTTGTTTTTTTTAGTATAAAACGAAAACTTGAAGAGATAGATGGAAATGAAGTTCTACTACGTTACAGATGATAACAAAATACGTCTTTTGATTATTTTTCACATTTTTACACACACTATTACTATTTTCTTCACCACCGTCAAAATCGCTCCCTGTAACATAACTACAAGACCACTTACGAAAACTCGTTTTTCTGGATACACATAATCGTTTTAAAATTTGATTAAAAATACATTGAGCTTTTGAACAACCTTGAACAATGTAGGTATATTTTTGAACGATTTTTTTTAGCTGTATTATGACTTCCAATGTGAATCTAGACTTCGCCAAATAAGAGGAAGATGAAGAAACGATATAAGCCGTGCCTTGGAAAATACTCCTATTATGTTAGTAATAGCATCTACAAACAGCCATTGTCCTCACTAACGCTAGACGCTACTAACAGCCACTTCCAAATACAATCTGACGGCTTTGCCAACAATGGTGAACTAGTAAACATGTCTTTGAGCAGCACACTCATATAAAAGGATACTTGAACTATGTTAAAAACTAGTTCCAGCAGTATTCTGCACTGATCCAACCAACGGCGCCACACACGGGTACCGAGAGTCCCGGGCAGGCTTATCTCCTGACACTCCGCGGCGCAGGGGAGTCATAAAAGTGATGAATGGAAGGGACCGCCTTTCTGCCGCTTCCGGCGATGGATACACATTACGCCCGTCATCGCGTCAACGCCAGACCGAACCGGTTGAGGGGGTCATCCCTCAACCATCTAATACGCTGCCAAGGCCACCGTGCGCCCATTGACGGAGCGTGCAGCGCCTGTATCGACCGGTGGCGACCCGATCGCTAACGTTTTGGAAGAAAAAAATCGCCATCAAAACGTGAGCACGGCTTGGGTTTATAACTTACAGCTGCCGCCCTCCCTCCGATAAGCTCGCCACACGTTCAAAGGGACTAGCAATACCTGGAAGCGCTGGCGGCGATTGCAGGAACGAGAGAGTGAATGCCAACTCCCGCACGCGCGGTCTATACAGCCATTCCCAGGATAGCTGCCGCTGGGAGTTCCGTTCCAAAAAAAAACTGGAGATAGCGTTCCAAGCTAGTGCAGTAGTCTATCGTCTATTGCGATTTTTTTACACAGGTTTGGAGCTAGCTTTGAACTTTGAAATTTTCATTTCAATTCTTCTGATGTCCCGGGATAGGGTCAAGCATGTGTTCTTCGTTACGTCACACTACAAGGCGTTGCTGGGTCATATTTAATTCAGTTCAAGTGGCACTGCTTGCACAGGTTAGTCTGGGCATCACTGTACATCTTCGCATCGCCGTTCCATCCTAACTGAGACCATTATCTTCTGCGTCGTCTTTACTTTCGCCCACTGCCTGTCCCGTCCTTCCCATCAGAAGTTGGTTGAAAAATAAAATCCCTGACCCGTTCTTGCCCTGCAAGGGTTGTGGAGGGCTCCCATCGGATTATGCTTCGATTTCACCGATGCGCGATCGTTGATTTGTTGCCGTTTGTAGTAAACGCGGCTCGGTTCCGTTCGGTTCGCGTTATCCTTCCAGCGACGACTTTGAGAAAAAAAGCCCATAAAATATATAGAAAATTTATCGCCTACAACGCATACTACACGTCCTCGAGGAGACGACGATAGGGAGATGGCTGTGTGTGGGTATTCGTGCAGCTTTGGGGGTTTGTTGGCTTTCACGTGCGTCAGCGAAAATCCCGCTCATCACAGCCCCTTCCATCGCGGGCCAATGGAGCGTCTTAAGTGGATCGTATCTTAAGCCCGCATGTAAGGTGTGCAGGGCCGCCGGATATCCGGCGCGGAGACGGGAACTAAAACTCAGCACTTTCGACCACCCACAC
>KZ069450.1:50056-61222 GCA_002091845.1 Anopheles cracens
TGGTTGGCGACAAGCTGCAGCACGGGTTTGCAATCCTCGCTCGGGCACCACCCTCACCGATCGCGGAATGCAGCCCCCGTTGACCGTGCACTTACCGTGTGTGTCGCTGCGTATCCGCTGCGCTGCGGTGGCTGGCCAAACGGACAGGGGACAGTGCGGGCGCTGCAAGAAATCGGTCGGCTACAGGTTCGCGTTGGAGTTTCTCGCTAACCCGTCAGTGGCCATTTTACCTGGACTTTTGTTCACGTTTGACGTTTTTTTTTCTTCCCCCGTTCCCCTTTTTCGCACTCTTCTTTTCCTATTGCTTCTTTCGGACGAACTCCGTGCGGGCTGGGCGCCACAGTGGGCGGTGTGCTGTCATGAAGTTTGGCGTTTGATCGACCACCGTGCACACCTTTTGCAAATTGAAACAAACTCAATTTTTTTTTTTTAATATTTATCGAATAGTAATAATAACTTCCGTCCCGAATTACCATCTCGTACTGCTTTTAGTACTCTCAATCGGGTATTTGCTGACGAAATGGCAATTTAAACAAGCAATTTGACAGATTCACGTATAAACGAAGCAGTAGCGATTTTTGCGTTCATTATTTTGACATTTTCGACAACAGTCGAGACAAGCGAGGAATGTTGTTGTTATTTTCCTCTCGGATCCTTCGGTGCCGGATTGTGCGGCAGCGATAACCTTTGCTGCTCTCGGCTGCAGCCCTCCCCGTCCCCGACCCGCACAGCGTTCAGCATGGAAAGCCAAAGGTTTGTTTCCTGTTCGTTTGCTTTGAAAAAAAAGCCCGACTCATGGACGGACCATTCCTCCTCGCGCCAGATTCTCGCTGCTGCTGCTCGAACCCGGTGAGATCTACTTCGAGGACTTCTCGGTGGACATCGTGCGGGAGGACGAGAGCCAGTTGGACGTCGAGGCGGAGTTCCAGGCGAGCGGCCGGCTGAAGATGTGCTCGAAGTCGCTGGTGTTCGAGGCGAAGGGTAGCGCCGGCCTGCCGCTGATCAAGATCATCTACAAGGACTGCACGAAGATTGGCCGGCCGGGCGGGGGCAGCGGCACGGACGACGGGGACGGCAGCCGGCTGGCGATACGGTGCCGCCAGTACAGCGAGATGCTCGACCGGAACGTGGTGCAGCCGTACCGGTTCGTGCAGCGCGACTGCACCTTCCTGTTTCACTTTCACTACGCGAAGCTGGACGAATGCCTGCAGCAGATCTGCCAGCTGTACCGTGCCTCAACCCTGCCGTCGTACGAGCAGAACAGCATGGTGAGTAGGGGACGGTGCGGCCGGTGACCGGCACAGCTTTTCTCATCCGAACCGAACACAATCAAATGCAGATTGCAACGATCGTGTACTCGCGGCACAGCCGCGTCAAATTCAACCCGCTGTGGCTGAACAACCTGTACGAGCGGACCGTGGCCGACTTTCAGGTGAAAGAAATCAATCCGCTGGTCGTGAACCCGGGCCGGCTGCTCGTGACGAACGCGTACATCTACTTCCAGTACTACAACAACATCAACACGGTACGGTGCGAGGCTCCTAGTGGTCGGTGGGCGCTTAATGGGCGATGATTGTGAATTCTTCCCCCCTGTTTCGCACCTCCACAGAATCCCGTCCTGAAGGTGAGCATCAGAAGCATCACCAGCCTCACCAAACATCGCTATCTGCTGCGTCAGATCGGGCTCAAGATCCGGTGGGATGCGGAACGGTCGCTGTACGTGGCGTTCCGCACCGAAGCCGACCGGGACGAGTGCTGGCGGTGCATCGCGGACCAGCCGGACTATGCGGTGGCCGAGCAGACGCCCGAAAGCATGACGCTGAAGTGGCAGAACGGGTTCGTCTCGAACTACGACTATCTGCTGTACCTGAACGGTCTCGCCGACCGGTCGGTGCAGGACCTGACGCAGTACCCGGTCTTCCCGTGGATCGTGACGGACTACACCGCGCCCGAGCTGAACCTGCACGATCCGCGCGTCTACCGCGATCTGAGCAAACCGGTCGGCGCCCTGAACGCGGACCGCCTGGCGCGCCTCCGCAGCCGGTTCGAGGAGATGGCGGAGCCGAAGTTCCTGTACGGTTCGCACTACTCGACGCCCGGCTTCGTGCTGTACTACCTCGTGCGCAAGTACCCGGAGCTGATGCTGTGCCTGCAGAACGGCAAGTTCGACCACCCGGACCGGATGTTCAACTGCGTCGCGGACGCGTTCCACAACTGCCTGCACAACATGTCCGACTTCAAGGAGCTGATACCGGAGTTCTACGACACGAGCCAGCAGGGCGACTTCCTGCAGAACGCACTCAAGATCGACTTCGGCACGCGGTTCGACGGCGCGCCCGTCGGCCACGTCGCCCTCCCGCCCTGGGCGCTCAACTCGCCCGCCCGGTTCGTGCGCATCCTGCGCGACGCGCTCGAGTCGGACCACGTGTCCGCCCGGCTGCACCACTGGATCGATCTGATCTTCGGCTACCGGCAGCAGGGCCCGGCCGCGCACGCCGCCGACAACGTCTTCTACCACCTCTGCTACGAGGGTTCGGTCGACCTGGGCACGATCGGCGACCTGGCGGCGCGCCACGCGCTCGAGGTGCAGATATCCGAGTTCGGCCAGATCCCGAAGCAGCTGTTCCGTACCGCGCACGTGGCGAAGCTGCTGGCGGTGCCGGCCGCCCTGCCGCCCGGGGGGCCCGACCCGCGCGCGGTCGCGCTCCGCCTCGACACCGAGTACTGCTCGCACAAGGACGTCATCACCGCGCTCGCGGTGGATCCGGCGACCGGCAACATCTTCACCACCAGCAAGGACGGCACGATGACGTGCTACAGCGTCGGCGAGAAGCGCAAGATCCGGAGCGTCCAGCTGAGCGACCTGCCGATCAGCTCCGTGCAGATCGCGTGCGACCGGTCCGTCATACTGGGCGTGTGGGACAACACGATGTACGTACGGCATGCGGCGCGCGAGACTGCGTGCGTTGCCTTTCCATTGTATGTCGTTTTTAATTTGTGTGTGTGTTTTTTTTTGTTTTCTGGCGCGCCCGGCTAGACTCATATATAATTTTGATTTCGGCAAGATTTCGAGCACCATCCGCGCGCACGACGACGCCGTTTCGTGCATCTCCTACGTACCGTCGCATGGACTGCTCGTCTCCGGCAGCTGGGATTGCAGCTTGAAGTAAGTAGCTACAGTGACGATCAGAGCTATTGGGCCCAATTAGGTCGCACTTGGCACAACAACCTCAAGTAGGTCTAGGTTTGCCATTTCTGGCTTTCTTTGACTTACTTAATAGTCGTAACCTAAATAGATAAGTCTTGCTTACGGGAGAGGAACGTTCCGGCTCAGATTTGGACTCGTAACCTGTGGCTCTTCTTTATGGGCCATTTCCATAAGATACTCTTTTCACCTCGACACCGAGTACTGCTCGCACAAGGACGTCATCACCGCGCTCGCGGTGGATCCGGCGACCGGCAACATCTTCACCACCAGCAAGGACGGCACGATGACGTGCTACAGCGTCGGCGAGAAGCGCAAGATCCGGAGCGTCCAGCTGAGCGACCTGCCGATCAGCTCCGTGCAGATCGCGTGCGACCGGTCCGTCATACTGGGCGTGTGGGACAACACGATGTACGTACGGCATGCGGCGCGCGAGACTGCGTGCGTTGCCTTTCCATTGTATGTCGTTTTTAATTTGTGTGTGTGTTTTTTTTTGTTTTCTGGCGCGCCCGGCTAAATTTAACTGCATGCGAGCGGACGAGCCCTCCTGCGCGCGTGTTCGTTTCGCACCAACACTAACCGGTGTCTCGTTCGGCGCAGAATCTGGAACAACTACCACAACGACTCGGTCGTCGGGTACCACGTGCTGGAGGAGAAGATCGTCTCGATCGACACGGCGACCGGGGAGCGGGCGATCCGCGTCGCGGTCGGGCTGCAGAGCGGCGAGCTGCTCCTGTACGAGCTGGACGCCCGGACGATCAACCGGCCGACGTCGTACACGCGCGACAACCACAAGGTGCTGCAGACGCACCGGGGCGCCCTGTGCGAGTCATCTCCTCCGGGCCGCTCGAGTTGAGCCCCATGCTGAACCACCCGACCATCTCGTTGCGCTTCATGTTGCGCTTCGCGTACACCGACACGATCAGCGTCACGTCGTTCAGCTGGAACAGGGCCACCTGCGGTGTGTGTGTGTGTGTGTGGGGGGGAGAGAGAGAAAGAGAGAGCGTTTGAAGCGTTTTGGGAGTCTGAGCCGAGGGGCCGGAACTCTACCTGGAATATGAACGTCTCCTTGAAGAGCGGATTGGACTGGCCACGGCGCGTCGACGTCTTGGCGCGTGCTATCTCCTGGCCCATGCTGCTCACCAGGCACAGCTTCACGTACGTGTCCGGCACCTTGGGCAGGGTGTGATTTCTAAAATGGCTCCCTTTCGCGATCTGGTGTGGGGGAAGAGCAAGATCTGGTGTGAGTTGGGGGCATGGGAGCGTTGTCACCGTCCGGCCGGCTGCCAATTACCTCCACCGTCAGGCGCCCGGTGATCCCGTTGTACCCTAAGCCGAGCAGCAGCTCCGGCACGCCGCCATGCTGCATCGAGGTGGTCGAGCCGGCACTGTCCGATCGCGCGATGCTCAGCAGATCGCTCGTGGATGTCGTGTCCTGCTGTGTTGTGTTTTGTTTTGAGCGGAAAGTAAACAAACATGAAGCAACTGCAAGCGCGCGTCAGTTTCCCTCGCCTGCCCCCCTTACCGTGCTGGACGTGCGCGATTCGAGCGGGAGCCACAGGTTCGTCTCGAGCTCGAGGTCGATGTTGGCGAAGCTGACGATCGTCTCGCCGATCAGGCGCTCGCGGCGCATCCGCTCGCACCCGTACACCCGGATGCGCAGCCCCATCGAGTTCACCTCCTCCGGGTTGACGCGGTGCAGCAGGAAGCTCTCCATGAACTGCGGGTTCTCGCCGGAGCGGATTTTCGTCTTGTGCTTCTGGCGCTTCGCCGGCAGCATCAGCAGCCGGACCTGCGTGTGCGTCAGCTGGCCCTTGTCGCCGCGGGACGCGATGCCGCGGGCCTGCAGGACGTGCACGGTCATCTTGCGCATCGGCGCGTCGTACAGCAGCGACATCTCGAGCGTCCCGTTCGCGCCGGCGGCGCCGGGCCCGGCCGTGCTGCTGGCCGTGGCGTTGGCGGCGCCGGTCGCCCCCTCACCGTCCGACTTCAGCGACTTCAGGTCGCTGGTGTCGTAGAGCGGCTCGTTCGAAAACACTAAAATACACTGCGGGCGCGGGAGGTGGGAAGCGATTTGTTAACCAAGCTCCGGGGCAAGCGTCGCGCGGTATACGTACATCGTTATTGAGGCTAAGCACGTCGTCCAGGCTGTCCTGCTGCGTCAGCATGGCCGGCTCGAACCCGGCGACCATCGCCGGAGCCGCACCGTCGCAAGCGGGCTCTTTCGACTTCAAACTCGGCCGGTCGGCGTCCGGGTCTGGGGCGCACGGTCCAGCGCCAACCGGCACCTGCTTCCGGGCCGCCTGGTCCCGCTCGTCGGCTTCCTTCGTCAGCTCCGGCAGCAGCACCGCACCCCTGTGCTTGTGCTCCGGACCACCGGTGCCGCTCGACGCCAGCCGGTCGTTGCTGACGTGCGCGTCCAGCGACAGGCGCGTGCTGTAGTCGAGGTTCACCTCGGTCGAGCTGCCGGAGCTGCAGTCGTTGCTCGAGTGCGGCATCCCGATCTTGCCGCCCTCGGCCATTGCCAGCGGGTCGCGCGACGTGTGGCCGTGCTTCCCACCGGACAGTATCTTGTTAAAGCTGGTCAGGTGCGGCACGGACGCCGCCGCCGCCGCCGCCGCCGTCGCCACCGTGTGGTCGAGGGCGTTCTCGTTGGCGTGGTAGCAGGAGATGCTGCTGCTGTAGCTGTCGCCGCACGGTTCCAGCTTCAGCCGGCGCAGTGTGTCGTCCTCCGAGTCGGAGCTGTTGTTGCCATCGTACGCAAATCGGTTTCCTGCAACGGGCCCCGGGATTAGACGGGGACGGGGAACTAGCGCGTCCCGCACGCACGCCACTACTCACGTATGCGATGGAACGTTTTCTCCGACAAAAGATGCTCGTCGAACGGCAGGAACGGGGGCGCCGTCCCGAAGCATCGTATCTTGTTGACGTACAGGAACAGCACCACGATGAGCGCGACAAAACCCAAAGCAAAGCCTAAAAACGTCGTCAGTTCCATGTACGCTGCGGCACGGAAACGGGCGAGAGAAGCGAAACCGTCAACAAAAACAACGCTCGGTGTGGGTGCAGGCGGCGCCCCTCTACCTTGCAGGCGGTCGACAATGTTCATGTCGCTCAGCTCCAGCTGGTTCTCGAGCCCACCCTCTACGAACTGCACCATTGTTGTTGTGGTGGTGGTGGTGGACGGTTCGCCCCAAACTTTAGGTCATTCCACACCGCCCCCCGGCTGGGCGTCGCTTCGATTGTCCCGTTCGCTACGCTGATTGTGCACCCTTGCCAGGACGCTGCTGCTGCCATTTACTCACTGGAACGGGAAGCGGAAGAAAACAGCCGAGCGTTGGTGCGCTGTGTACATCCTTCGATGACCTCACGTCCGCCGGGGCTGTCCCTGTGGGGCCTGCAGCACGTACCGACGCTGGAGATGGGTTTCTCCAGGCCAACGGGGTCCACTGTTTACACTGCCGAACGCCGCGGGCGAGCGTACATTGTCGGGTTCGTTCCTTTTTCGGGTGAGCTTCAAAACGCGCACATACAGGATATTTGCATTTTCATGCCAATATTGATGCATGCAGGGAGTGCGCCGACGCACTCGCGCTTGGCTGCAAAACTGACATCGCCCAAGTAACCTGTCCTCTGTACGGGCGTTCAAATTACATCCCTTTTTTTACCAGTACACAAAGTTACTTGTGGCTGTAACGTCCAGCCGTGAAGAGAGCACACCAAATCTGGTACTCGCTCCATCCAACGATTAGTATTTGATGGCCGAACACCATTTCCTCTTTGTTTGTAGGTCTATTTTGAAGAATAACCCGTAACTCGTCATCAATTCGCCTTGCGGTAATATCTTGGGAACGCGATATCCGAGTAAGTACGGGATATACTGTACAGGATTACCTCTTCAAAGTTTTTAACGTCCCACGCGCAAGTCAAACTACAGAGGTGCGTTACGGCGTTACAGCGTTACGAAGGCAAGCTGTAATAAAGGTTTGTGACACTGGTGCCATAAAACGGTACGTGTGAACTCTGCTTACACGCTGTCCAAACATATTTATGGCAAACATTCCTGTGGATGAACCACGTTCATTCATCCCAACCATAAAGCTCACACACACGCCCTTCTAGGGCTGGTGTTCATCGGCAGGACGAAAGCTTTCGGTCGTCGGTGTTGCATTTGAACTGCCACTAGCTGCTCAGTCAGCTAGCGGAACAGATATCGGTGACGTGGAGTGACGTGGACTTTAAAACTGGAGCATGTTCATGTTCAAGCTTCCGAATATGGCATTCTTGAACTAGAAGATCTAGGAGAAATCGCTGCAAAATCAATACTTGACGAAAACTGACAACTTGTAGCAAAGAATTGCCAATAAAATGTGCACACTTTTCGAACGATAAGGGAGTCAATAAAGCAATCCCCTTTGCAGTGCGTAAAATGTAACGTTCCGCTCGGGAGTCACCCGAGACCCGCATGAAAAAGCGCACTGCAAATCTGTTTGACCCATCAGGTGACCTCTTCATAAGATAATCTGTCGCCTGTCAAGCTGCCCTTTGTTTTATCGAGTGACGTGGCCGGGAAAGGGACTCTACGACATTATGGATGCGTCCACAATGGGAACGAAATGAACAGAGCTCGTTAGCCTGTTTTCGGGAGCCAGCGGAAGCCGGTCCCGGTGGTTGGTGTTCAACCGAAACCACCAGTAAAAATGTCAGCCACTGTAAAAATGTCGACCACAACCGGTGTCGCTTATCACGAAAGTTCACCGCAGCAACTGGCCCAGAAGAGAGCAGGCACCGAGTGGTGGTATTATGATCCCGACACACCGATTCAATCCAACCAGCCAAAAGGGTGTCCGGTGAGATAACGTTGGAAGTGTCATTGGGTCGGGATTTACAGAGCAAAACTAGCAATACATGTCCGTTTCCAAAGCATCAATAAGTAGCGAGAAGCGGACGACAAACAATTAAGGTTGACGATCGAACCGATATAAGAATAGGCCTGAACAGCGTCGATAGTTATCCCACTTGAAGGTGGGGAAGTGGTTGGTAGTTTTTGGATGATTATCTTTGCATACAGAGCTATTACACTGGGGCTATTTCTACGAGATATCAACGTAAACCATCATTCAAAAAAGTACGCTAAAGAATCAACGTGAAATAACCATACGACTTGTTCCAAAGGGTGGATCTTGGAAGAAATATCTTGATAGTCTCATGCCAAAAGTGTCAGTAACAAATAAATAATATACACGCTTAAAAAAATTGTAGACTACAACGTTCCAAGATAGATTCCCAGGATCCAATTCCATGCAGGAACTACAATGGCAGTCATATAGCAAAAAAAAATGATTGCTTCTGAAAGTAAGTTTACTTATTGGAGATGGAACTATGTATTCTAGAAGCGGTGAATGCGATTTGGAATCAGCAGGATCGAAACCCCAAGATAAATTCAGAAGAACTGGAGAGTAGAAATGAGGAACTGGACAAAAAATGGCGTCAAGTCTACATTTTTCATCATCATATTTTTATTGCAGGTAAGATTCAAACATGAATTAGTAGCAACATATATCGTACATACATTTTTAACGGACAAGTTTTCATTTACAGTTCTTGAAATCCTGATTGGCTTTTCGATTTGTAACAACATTTGATTCAGCAACTGTATTAAAATAAATATCCCAATACTCGCTCCTTCTAACCTAAAATGAAATGTATTTAATTGTTTATCCCTTTCGTCGGAAGTAGTGCTTTGATTCGTACCGATGAAATATTGATAGATCCGCCATACAAATGTTGACCTGCAATCGATTTCACACTAGAGAATGCTCTCTATATGCGATTTCGAGTCCAACATGTGTGGACTGTGTTGTGAAATGTCCGCCCTGAGCACGCAATTTAGCGGGAATGGCTGGCACGAGCCGCTCGGGATATTCATAAACAGAACAATAAAGTTAGAACTACGTGTGCGAGCCCCTAACGTCAATGGCAGCGCCTCTTACGGGCGAGCAGAATATCAGCTTGAGCGTGTAGCACATTCCAGCGCTATAAAACGTCCACATAGGCTATAGCTACAAATGGTTATTATACATAGGGACGTCCTTTGCCGGCGTCCCACGGCCCGAGGGAGGCCAGCACACAACATTTCGCTAGTCTAACCGAAACGGTCCTTACACCGCATTGCGACCTTTGTGCGCTTGTTCTCGACTGTTATAAACTGCAATGCACGATTAAGAGCATCACCTCCCCCGTTCCGGGTAGCGTTGGTCGCTGGAGAACATATAATGTACAAGGACCCATTACCGCCAGCCGGCCCGCCGGCCACATCGCGGAAACTGTTTCGAGTTCTGTGTAAGTCGGACCTCCAGCCCCTTCTCCGACAACCGGGGGAGACCGGTTGAAACAGTTCGCCTCAGCGTTTCGGGGACAACCGTGCAAGGACGACCGTGGACGTTAGGCCACGCCCGCTTTTCGCGCGGTTCCGCTAGCTGTCTCACTCTCTCTCTCTCTCTCTCTCTCGGATATCAAAGTTCTGCTCAAATTTAACGTCTACTTCGAATGTTTGTACGTTGAAGTCTGATATCTTCCCTAGAATAACCTTAAAGGGGGCAAGTTTGATTATATATTGCAGTAACCTCCCGAGATACGCTGATTTTACCAGTATTAGTTGCAAACTCTGTATCGTTGAATATACAACTTTGTGATAACTTTTTATCACAAAATTCGTCATGTGTTTTACTTACGTTCCCACGGTACGTAGCCACGTACATCAGCAGCATATTGCACAGATACTGAGTTTTCATATTTCTGTATGGGAGTTTTAGTGATGTTTTTCTTGGAATGTTCAAAGGATAAGATAGGCTTACATCTTCCTTTTTAACGCCAACCACTTCCCTTTAGGAACATTTCAAACGAACCTCCGAAACTGGAACCAACCATAGAAAAAGGGAGAATTGCAATCAAACGGAAGAAGCATACTTTCAGATTTCTCTGAACTGATTTCCAACGAATTGGGCGTTCGTATTGCATGCTCCTGGAATTAACTCAAGCCATGAATGGTGCCAGTCAAACATGTAGGTGGCTGTACAAACTCTCACATTTCGAAGAAGCGAAATTTCAATCGAAACTTCAACAAAATGGCCTTTGTTACAAAAGCTTTATACTGCAATCTTGTTGCTGGAATTATTGCAACCTTTAGAGCCTCTCCCACTCATTCGAACGCCCTTGAATGATGGTCGGGAGTTATTACAAGCACGCGCCACTTAGTGTTTCAACAGGAAACCCCATTCTTAGCGTCGAAGACTTGCTCCTAAATCCTACGACCGGACACAATGTGTCTGCCGTTTGGATACATTGTAGAATAAGAACAGCTGCTGTAACAACCATTTGCACGGACGGCGGCAAACAACGCAGCCCGATCAAAAGAGAGCCACCATTCCAAGAAAAGGCGCTGCGGGCGCCATCGTGTTGCTGTAAGCGGGAAGTGCACGCTCGGTGTACTATTAATCACACTCACCCGTACGCGGAAAGCACACATACAGCCGCATCATCCCACGGGGAGTGATCAGACATAGGGATCCGATCGTCCATCGATACATAATGTTGCGGGTTGCCAAAGTTGCGGCCAAACACACACACACACACGTACGCCCTAGATCCTTCTAAGGTTCCAAGACGTGAACCCATGTGCTGCCCTGTATGTATGGAGGCAAAAGATTGGGTGCAGAGCAGTGCGAGACACCGCGCAGTGTGTGAACTAGACGCTAGACTAGCGGGCCCCACCAATCAACCCGAGCTCGCGCACTCGTTAATGCACGTTGAACTCGCGAGGTACATAGCATACGAATCTAACTCCCAAAACTCCAAACTTTAGTTCCATTTTGGGCGCCGCGCGTGCCTGTCTGCGTGCGGGGAGGGCGGTGATGATGGCTGGATGCGCTGGGGCCGTAACGTCTTTGGCCCCCCAAGAC
>KZ069450.1:85492-97792 GCA_002091845.1 Anopheles cracens
GGGTTCAGCTCGACCGCCGACATCAAGGTGATCGCGGCGACGAACCGCGTCGACATACTCGACCCGGCCCTGCTCCGGTCCGGCCGGCTCGACCGGAAGATCGAGTTCCCGCACCCGAACGAGGAGGCGCGGGCCCGCATCATGCAGATCCACTCGCGCAAGATGAACGTCAGCCCGGACGTGAACTTCGAGGAGCTGGCCCGCTCGACCGACGACTTCAACGGCGCGCAGTGCAAGGCGGTGTGCGTCGAGGCCGGCATGATCGCGCTCCGCCGCTCGGCTGTGTCCGTCATCCACGAGGACTTCATGGACGCGATCATGGAGGTGCAGTCGAAGAAGAAGGCCAACCTGAACTACTTCGCCTAGGCCGCAGCGGAGCGGCGAGGGCCGGCGGGTGCATTAGTTTAGGCTAGCGTTATCTTCTTTTTTTCTCCCTCCCCCCCACCCATGTTTTGTTTGCTAACCACGACCCGGCACGTACCATCGATTGAAGAGCTGCTTATTGCGGGAGCTGATAAAAGGAACTGAGTGCGTATTCATGGAATAAATCCGAATTATCGAACTAATGGTAACAAAAAACAAGTCGTTTATGGGCGGCTTTCTTTCCCCTGGGGAACCGTGACACGCAGAAAAGAAAACACACAGAACACACGAGTAGGACAGGACGCGTTTAAAGTCTACGCTACGTGTTTTTACTCTCTCTCTCTCTCCCTCTGTTACAGGTGTGATAACTATTTTCAAACAAAAAAAAGATAATATCACATTTATTTACAATTGCGTTAATGCCACCCAGTCTTCCGCTGCCCCACCCGCCTACTCGCCGTTGGCCGGGCCCGGTGCCGGTTCCCGGTCGGTTCGGTTCGCGTGTTCCGGCTCGTCGTTGCCCGGTGCGTTCTCCCCGGCGGCCGGCGCGCTCTGCTGCTGCTCGGCGGTGGATGCAGTGGGGGTGGTGGTGGTGCGCGGCGGCGGCGTTGGCGGGGCAGGCGTCGGGGCGGTCGGGCCGGGTGTCGGTACCGGCCGCCGGAAGTAGAGCGCCGCGCCGCACAGGATCGTGATGACCGTGATCAGGTACAGGTCCCAGTTCGAGGCGATGTTCTCATCGAGATTGAAAATGATCTTGAACGGTGTCTGCGGGGGCGAACAAAAAAAGGAAAACAAAACGGTTTAGCGACGGGGTTGCCCGTTTGCGCCCGGTGACGGGGGGAAATGCTACTGCTACGGCAGACCTCCTTCAGCGATTCCAGCTTGAACAGCAGCTGCAGCTTGATGAGGGCCAGCGTGACGGGCACCTTCGCGTCGACGCTCGAGTCCGCCGCCAGATCGTAGCACCGTTTCGCGAGGTGGATGTCCTTCTTCATGCCCAGCCCCTGCTCGTGCATGTAGCCGAGGTTGAACATTGCCTGCGCGTTGTTCTGCTGCTCCGACGCCATCCTGTTTCCGAAGGGGAACGTTGGATTCCATTAAAGTGTTATTAAATACTTTAAACCAATCAATGTTTGTTTTGTGAAGCCAACAATTTTAGCCACAAGCTTATGGAGTGGGACAAGTTCTTGATGTACGATACGGATATTGATCACGACGTGTCTAACAAAATAATTCTTTTTTTATAATTAGCATAAATTTAGAATGCTACGTTGAGATTCGCCTTAATTCGATGTTATCTGCCGAAATATAGCAATAGTTTTAGAAAAGCTATACAATGTCTAGCCTGTTCGAGACCTTCTCTGACCTAATTCCAATTATAAAATATGTAAAAAATCATAATACAGTCCGTAACATAACTATACGCCCACCTGTTTTTCGAGAATAGAACGAAAACTTGAAGAGATGCATGAAAATGATGTTCTACTAAGTTGTAGATAATGGCAAAATACATCTGTGACGAATTTTCCACATTTTTACACACACTATTACTATTTTTTTCGCCACTGTCAAAATTGCTCCTTGTAACATAACTATACGCTCACTTACGAAAAATATTTGTTTTCGATACAAATAATCGATTTAAAATTCGATTAAAAATATTGGAACTTTTAAACGATCTTTTACAATGTAGGCATATTTTTGAATAACTTGCTGATCCAACACTTGCAAGGTATAGAAAAAAAATACCTAAAGGAGGAAAATTCATTTTTTGCGATGTGAGCCGTTTCAAATGCGTCGCAAAAATCCAAAACCAAACGTATCAATGTCCCAGTGCGCTTGACATACTTAAGAAATGTGACAAAATGTATAAAAAATATGTCAAAAATCTTATTCCTGAAATGATTCCTAAAAATGAGGGTTTGAGACGATGAAACGAACCAGACAGAGTATAGCTCTTATTCATGCGTTGCTAAATGATACGATTCAATGCTCTAATGGGTGAGCAACTCATCCGCAATGCTTGAAAGTGGCGGACAGCGTCACCCGTTCCCTCCCCGTACCTGTAATGCGACGCAGCCATCTCGTAGTCGATCAGCGTGCCCATGCCGTAGTAGTGGTAGTCGCCGAGCTTGACCTGCGCCGCCGAGTAGCCCTGGGCCGCGGCCCGGCCCCAGTACTGCAGGGCGCGGACCAGCTCCTCGCCGCGGTTCTTGAACAGATTCACCTCCTCCCGGTCGAGCAGGAAGCCGGCGTTGCTCTGCGCCACCTCGTACCCCATCTCGGACAGCAGCGCGTACTGCATGAACGACTCCTCGAACCGGTACGAGCGGTAGTCCTGGTAGCCGGACATCAGCCGGTCCGCCCACTTGCCCCGCTCCGCCACGTTCTTGAACAGCTCGACCGCGGTCGGGCAGGACCGGATCATGCCGAGCCCGATCGCGTGCATCTGGCCGAGGTTGTAGAACGCCAGCACGTGCCCGGACTGCGAGGCGAGGCTGAAGTACTTGATCGCGAGCTTGAAATCGCGCTGCACCCCGATACCGCCTGGCAGGCGGGTGGAAGGATGAGAGAGAGAGAGAGAGACAGTGTGTAAAGAAAAGTGCTGAAAACGCCCAGCTCCACGCGACTCACCGTAGTACATGTTGCCGAGCTGCAGCTGGCCGTCGACCCAGCCCTGGTCGGCCGCTTTGGCGAAGTACTTGAGCGCCTTCATCGTGTCCTTCCGGACGCCCTTCCCGTGCAGGTACATGATGCCGAGCCCGCTCTGCCCGACCGGGTTGCCCAGGTCGGCCGCCTTCTTGAAGAACTTGAACGCGGTCTCGTTGTCCGCCTTGATGTTGTCGCTGCCCTCGAGGTAGATCTTGCCGAGGAACGCCATCGCGACCGCGTTGCCCGCGTTCGCCGCCTGGCTGAAGTACTGCAGCGCGCGCTGGTGGTCGAGCGGGATGCCCCGGCCGCCCTGGTAGTGGAGCTGGCCGAGCCCGACCTGCGCCTGCACGTCGCCCTTGTCCGCCAGCAGCTGGTAGTAGTCGATCAGGTCGTTGTCGAGGATGCCGGAGCTCGGCATGCCCAGCCCCTGCTCGTGCATGTAGCCGAGGTTGAACATTGCCTGCGCGTTGTTCTGCTGCTCCGACGCCATCCTGTTTCCGAAGGGGAAGGTTGCTTTCCATTAAAGTGTTCTTAAATACTTTAAACCAATCAATGTTTGCTTGTGAAGCCAACAATTTTAGCCACAAGCTTATAGAGAGGGACAAGTTCTTGATGTACGATACGGATATTGATCACGACGTGTCTAACAAAATAATTCTTTTTTTATAATTAGCATAAATTTAGAATGCTACGTTGAGATTCGCCTTAATTCGATGTTATCTGCCGAAATATAGCAATAGTTTTAGAAAAGCTATACAATGTCTAGCCTGTTCGAGACCTTCTCTGACCTAATTCCAATTATAAAATATGTAAAAAATCATAATACAGTCCGTAACATAACTATACGCCCACCTGTTTTTCGAGAATAGAACGAAAACTTGAAGAGATGCATGAAAATGATGTTCTACTAAGTTGTAGATAATGGCAAAATACATCTGTGACGAATTTTCCACATTTTTACACACACTATAACTATTTTTTTTCGAAACTGTCAAAATTGCTCCTTGTAACATAACTATACGCCCACTTACGAAAAATATTTGTTTTCGATACAAATAATCGATTTAAAATTCGATTAAAAATATTGGAACTTTTAAACGATCTTTTACAATGTAGGCATATTTTTGAATAACTTGCTGATCCAACACTTGCAAGGTATAGAAAAAAAATACCTAAAGGAGGAAAATTCATTTTTTGCGATGTGAGCCGTTTCAAATGCGTCGCAAAAATCCAAAACCAAACGTATCAATGTCCCAGTGCGCTTGACATACTTAAGAAATGTGACAAAATGTATAAAAAATATGTCAAAAATCTTATTCCTGAAATGATTCCTAAAAATGAGGGTTTGAGACGATGAAACGAACCAGACAGAGTATAGCTCTTATTCATGCGTTGCTAAATGATACGATTCAATGCTCTAATGGGTGAGCAACTCATCCGCAATGCTTGAAAGTGGCGGACAGCGTCACCCGTTCCCTCCCCGTACCTGTAATGCGACGCAGCCATCTCGTAGTCGATCAGCGTGCCCATGCCGTAGTAGTGGTAGTCGCCGAGCTTGACCTGCGCCGCCGAGTAGCCCTGGGCCGCGGCCCGGCCCCAGTACTGCAGGGCGCGGACCAGCTCCTCGCCGCGGTTCTTGAACAGATTCACCTCCTCCCGGTCGAGCAGGAAGCCGGCGTTGCTCTGCGCCACCTCGTACCCCATCTCGGACAGCAGCGCGTACTGCATGAACGACTCCTCGAACCGGTACGAGCGGTAGTCCTGGTAGCCGGACATCAGCCGGTCCGCCCACTTGCCCCGCTCCGCCACGTTCTTGAACAGCTCGACCGCGGTCGGGCAGGACCGGATCATGCCGAGCCCGATCGCGTGCATCTGGCCGAGGTTGTAGAACGCCAGCACGTGCCCGGACTGCGAGGCGAGGCTGAAGTACTTGATCGCGAGCTTGAAATCGCGCTGCACCCCGATACCGCCTGGCAGGCGGGTGGAAGGATGAGAGAGAGAGAGAGAGACAGTGTGTAAAGAAAAGTGCTGAAAACGCCCAGCTCCACGCGACTCACCGTAGTACATGTTGCCGAGCTGCAGCTGGCCGTCGACCCAGCCCTGGTCGGCCGCTTTGGCGAAGTACTTGAGCGCCTTCATCGTGTCCTTCCGGACGCCCTTCCCGTGCAGGTACATGATGCCGAGCCCGCTCTGCCCGACCGGGTTGCCCAGGTCGGCCGCCTTCTTGAAGAACTTGAACGCGGTCTCGTTGTCCGCCTTGATGTTGTCGCTGCCCTCGAGGTAGATCTTGCCGAGGAACGCCATCGCGACCGCGTTGCCCGCGTTCGCCGCCTGGCTGAAGTACTGCAGCGCGCGCTGGTGGTCGAGCGGGATGCCCCGGCCGCCCTGGTAGTGGAGCTGGCCGAGCCCGACCTGCGCCTGCACGTCGCCCTTGTCCGCCAGCAGCTGGTAGTAGTCGATCAGGTCGTTGTCGAGGATGCCGGAGCTCGGCCCGGAGTTGTCCACCTCGTCCAGCAGCCGGATCCGGTGGACGGCGGCCCCGCCCGAGAACGTGACCTGCGCCGCCACCTTCGTCGCCACCTTCCGGTAGTAGTCGAGCGCGGTCTCGCAGCTGTTCGGTACGCCCACCCCGGCCCAGTACCGGTAGCCGAGCGCCATCTGGGCCCAGGAGTTCTCACCGGCCGCCGCCAGCGTGTAGTAGAGCAGCGCCTTCGCCTGGCTCACGTTGAACCCGATGCCGGCGGCGTACATGAAGCCGAGCCCCATCTGCGCGTCCGGCAGGCCCTCGTCCGCGAGCGCGAGGAACGTCTGCTTCGCCGACTCGATGTCGAGCGGGACGGGATTGCCGAGCAGCTGGGCCCACGCGACGTGGCACCGGGCGGCCAGGTGGCCCTTGCCGGCCGCCTCCACCATCAGCTTGTGCCCGAGCAGCCGGTCCACCTTCGTCCGGTTGAGGATGCCCATCGCGCGCTCGTAGATCTGGTTCGCCTCCGTGTCCTCGACCGTCTGCGGTGCCGGCCCCGTCCCTGCCCGGCTCTCCGCCTGCTGCTGCTCGATCTCCTCGATCTCGCTCACGATGTTCTGTATCATGCGCTTCTGCACCTCGAGCAGGTCGTACAGCACGCCCGGTATCTTCTTGTTGTCCTTCTCCTTGCTGAAGCCCGTGATCTGCACCAGCTTGATCGTGTCCAGGTCCAGCTTCTCCCACGGGTGCTGCTCCGTGGGCTCGTCGCCCGCTCGCTCCCCGTCGTCAATCTGCTCGCCGAGCTCGATCAAACCCTCGGCCGATTTGCGCTGCGTCTCGGGCCGCTCGCTGCTGCCCGTCTTGCCGTCGCTGCCGCCCGTGCCCTCCTCCTGCGGGGCTGCCTGCAGCTTCTGCTTGTCCGCCCGCACGCCGCCGACCGTGGCCAGCAGCAGCAGCAGCAGTGCGACAAACGTCAAACACCTGCGGCGCCCTAGGAGCCACATCGTGCCGTTCTCTTCTCGCCCGCCCCGGTCGCGAAGTGACACCTTGCGGGAGGCTTTTTTTAAATGTTCGGTGCGTCGCTAATTTCACCGCTCGCGGCTGATTGCTGAGTTGCTGGTGTATTGCTGGCGCTGAACGTGCCCCGGTCGCTGCGTACTTACCCTCGGTCTGCCGAATGTGCGATTTTGCCCTGGCCCCTTTCTACTGCACCGTGATTACGATAAATAAAGCGAGTCGCTCGACATCTTTTCCACCACCTGCAGCTGTCATTCGTGGCCCCCCGAAAAATGACGTGTCTCTATTGCATACGGCTGTTTTGTTGTTTCGCTACGGGGAACGAGTTTGTTGACAACACGCAATGGCAAACAAACGACGCTGTCCACGTAACTTGGCCCACTCGCGGCGGTAGAACCCTTCAGGGGATCGGATTTACCATTTCCTGCTGGATTGAAGCAGGGAAAACTTAAACTTCTAAGCTCCGCAGCAGACACCTTGGAGTAAAGTTTTTTTTCTCTCGCATCAACATCAAAACAAGATTGAATTGCTGGCGGAGCATCTGGCAGCACTGCTCTCTTCTGGCGGTGCTGTCAGTTCAGAGTTGTCGAGAAAAGGACATCTGGTATAAAAGCGAACGTTGCAAGGATATCGCGCAAAATCAGTATTCTCACTCCCAATACATGGAATGTCGACTATGAATAAATGTCTTATCCTTTAGAGTTTATTTACAGCAAACAGGTTTAAGTAGGTTGTTGTCGTTCTTCCAATAAAACATGCGTATTATTTAATACCCCTTGTCTTGATGGCAGAGTGCGGGCTTGTATACTACTCACACTCGTGGTTTAAAAAAAAACACCCCACAAAGTTTTTGAGTATTTCACTTCCTACCAGCAAGGATGACAACCGTATGGGGTTTTGGATGGTGTGATTAGCAAATGTATCCTGACGAGCTGTCTTGCCCACTCCCTCTCGTTTGCCGAGCTTCTTCAGCGTTTGCGCAGTCCGGGCCGTCGCGGCTGCACCGTGTTGAACGGATATTTAGTTACATTTAGGGTTGAAATGGCTGTACGGCAACAAACGACGGATAGACCAACTTTTATACCACCCGCAACGAATTGATAAGGCTTTTTGTATCTAATGAACCGTCGCTATTTCGTACCGACAATAACGTGTGATGAAGGTTTAACGTATCGCGCCGGGAGAGTGTAGCCAGCATGGACATTGTGTGCAGCATCAACCCAACCGACGCCCGCACCCCCGTGTAAGGAGGGGGAGGAGTACCGCAGCCAGCACAGGTACGAAGTGCAGTGTGCGTGCCGTTTTTGCGAGCAGCCCGCAGCCCCACACCATGAACTCGACGACGGTGCCCGCGTCCGCCCCGGTGCACCCGAAGAAGCCACCGGTCCCGGTGAAGCCGCGGTCGATTCCGCCGCCCGCGAACCCGCTGCTGTCGTCGGCCGTCACCACGCTGAGCGCCGCACCGAAAGCGAACATCCGGACGTCGCTGTTGGCGCAGCGCCTGGAGGAAACGCTGCGCTTGGGGCTGGGCGAGCTGGAGGCGGCGCAGCCGGCGGGGCGGCACGTGAAACCGGGCGGCCCGCACAGCGACGACGGCACACCGGGCAAGCCCGGCCCGGACGGCGACGGGAAGGCGAGCAAGCCGTCCGCCGACGAGCAGAACCTGCAGGCGGCACTGCAGGCGGAAATGCGCCGCCAGTGCGGCAGCATCAAGGCACGGTTTCTCCTCGAACGGCGACTACCTCAGAACGGCACCGTGGCGAAAGAAAAGGATCGCGCCGGTCACGTAAGTAGCCACCGTGCTTGCACTTGTTGTTTATTTGATGTGTTTGTTGATTTGCTGGACGCGCTACGGGACGAAACGAGAGCAATCGTAGTAGTTTTCGTGTGTTAGTATTGGGAATATGTTTGACAGGGAAGTATCGTTTGTTTTGTAGTAGACACTGCGACAAAAACATCCGTTTTGAGTGGGTTTCGGGGGCGGAAATCTCTTCAAGGATGAGGATGTGTATTCTCCAACGGAAGACGCTGAAAGTGTTGCGTGGAATATTCCAAAATAAAATAAAAATCTACAAATCGCTCACCGTGACAGTTGGGACATACGCACTAAAAGCAATGCTACGAGTCCGCCAACTGCAGCTGCTTTCCCATGGAAGGTTCCCTATGGAAATTGTAGCTGCATCGAATCGGAGTCATAAAACCACCATTCAACCCAGCGCCCTGTACGTGGTTGGTACCAAAGCAATTCCAAAATTTAACAATTCTCCCCAGCTGCGGAACGAATGTGTTCGTTCCGGTTCGATTTCCTGTCAAATGTTCGTGCTCAACGTTTGCGTGAACTGATCTAGAGCAAAGGTGGAGCTCCGTTTATACGCGCTGGTTGCGCGCTTCACGCCCTGTACGGCAGCGCTGTCAAAACGCGAAGCGCAGCGCATAAAAAAAAGGAAAACATACACACGGGAAGACAAATAAGATCAAAAATAATACATGACGCTATCCCTTCTCGGGTCCGTCTGTCTCCGTTCGCGCTGGCTGGTGTAAAAGGGGGTGGTAGTGAAATATGGGTGAAATATTAGATTCTGCTCCAAAACGAGTGATTCCACGACGCGTACGCAGTGGTGCAGCGGGCACAGCCGAGTGAGAGTGCGGCAGGGGTTTCCAGCAGGGCAGCAGCGCGGGTTGGGAGCAGGGGACGGTCGAAAACCAGCTGCGTACCAGGACACACACACACGGCCCAGCTCAAAACCAGTGCGCGTTTGCTCGCAGAAAGAAAGAAGAAGAGAGAAAAGAAGCGGGTCCCGCTCGGGGAAAATGCGCTCCAGCCAGCCGCCAGCTGGTATGCTCAACTATTTTTGGCATTGATTTTACGACCGAAGAGTATTGTTGCTTTTGCTCAAGCGCCCGTTCCGTCGACGTTCGGGTTGCGTGATCTCATGTGACGAATTTGCGGCCCGTGCGTGTTTCTGTGCGTGCGTGCAGGCTGCAACCCGAGGGGTGGCCACCGGCTACCCAGCAGAGCAGTCGCCGTGCGAGAGTCGTGCCGTCGTGATCGTGAACCGTGCGTTCCCTTGTGCGTAGTTGCAATCAATCCATCCACCTTCCACGAGCAACAAGAAACCGCCCACCCGCACCGAACGATGCGAAGGGCGTGCTAGTTCCGGTCGGCACCGCAACGCACCACCAGCACCGATCAACCGAGCGGCGGGCGCGGTAACGATGTCCAACAAGCTGGAGGACGACGCCGGCATCCAGGGGCAGAACGTGCTGGACCGGATCAGCTCGCTGCTGAACGGTGCGGCCGGCTCGGCCAGCGCACCGCCGGCCACCGCGACGAGCGCTCCGCCCAGCACGCTCGTGCTGGAGGACGTCTCCCAGACGCGCACCGTCCACGAGGAGGAGATACTGCTCATCAACGGCATCCCGGTGCGGCTGCCGGCCGACGGGGCCGACTCGCACGACGACGACGCGCTCTCGATTCGGGACGCGCTGCGCGCCGGCGAAATCCCCTCATGGCGAGCGGGCGGCCGGGCGAGCCGGCCGGGCCGGCCGGCCGACCCTGGGAGGTGACGGAGGAGCGGACGGAGAAGCAGCTGTACAACAGCCGCACGGTCGAGATGACGAGGGGCTGTGCGGGTGGGGGCGGTGGGCACGGGGGGCGCGATTCGGCCAGCCAGAAGCACTGCTGGCCGAGCGGTAGCGTCGATTCCGGTCAGTGGACCGAAACGGACGCACCGGAGCTGAAGCAAAATGCGGTATAATTGTGCTTTTTTGCTGTTTTCTCCCTTTGTTGCGCAAAACGCGTTCTTTCGGTGCTTGTTTTCTTACTCTCTCTTTCTCCTCTCTTCGTAAAGGATCCCCTTTATGCGAAAGCGGACGATCTGCTGCTACACTACACGGAGGGCAATCTCATTTCCGGCTCGCTGGACGGTCTCCTGACGCACTTCACGCCGACCGTCGCGTACATTCCGGACCGCTCGTTCATCTTCACCTTCCTGCTCGCCGCCCGCCAGTTCCTGCGCCCGGACGAGATCCTCGAGAAGACGGCCCGGGCGGTGGCCGCGAACGGTGCGGTCGCGAACCTGCCCCATCTGCTCGCCGCCTGGATGAACGACTTCCCGTACGACTTTCGGGATGAGCGCATGATGCGGCTGGTGCGCACCTGCACCGAGCAGCAGCAGCAGCAGCAGGGGCCGCCGTCTTCCGGCACCGAGCAGACCGACCGGAAGCCGGCCACGGCCACCCGCAGCACGCTGTCCCGCGCGCTGCGCCGCCTCGCCCACCGGCTCGCCAAGCTGGAGAAGTACGAGCTGGAGAAGAGCGGCCAGCAGCAGCAGCACAAGCACGCGGCCGACGACTGGAAGGGTGCGCCATCGCTCGTGGAGCTCGCGAGCGGTTCGCCGGTGCTGATGGCGAACACGCTCACCGCCATCGAGGCGGAGCGGTTCTCGTTCATCGGGCCGGAGGAGTTCTTCCCGCCGGACCGGGCGTGCTGCGGGCGGGACCGCGAACGCACCGGCAGCAACCTGCACGCGTACGTCCAGTGGTACAACCGGCTGACGTACGTCGTCGCCACCGACATACTGCGCGCGCCCCGCAAACGGCACCGGGCCCGGGCGGTCGAGTTCTGGATCGAAACCGGCCGGGAGTGCTTCAACCGGGGCAACTTCAACAGCCTCATGGCCATCATTGCCACCCTGACCGGGGGGCCGATCGGGCGACTCAAGAAGACGGTAAGTGTCCATAGTGTCTGTCAAATGAATAGTCCAATAGGTTGTCAAATGAATCAGAACTCAACTGGCCAATGCAGTTTACTCAAGCTTAGGTCACGTTGCTGCTCTCGTGATTTTCCGAACGATTGCAGTCGTTCAAACATGTTCCTACCAATAAATGAAAAGGCTAAAACATTAAACACAAACCATAAACCCATAAAAACTAATGAGGGGTGGTTAAAGCATCAGAACACTTCTACGACGGTGAACATCACTCGTTATCGGCTATGAAAGTTTATTTATCTACGACAGTAATTGGTGTAATTATTAATATTAGCCTATTTGTTGTATTGAGTTACAAAAATCGAGTGATTCATGGTACAAGTTTAGATTACGCGTCATCACTAGCGTTGTGAGAAATACAATTGCCTACGGCAGTAAAATAGCTCTAAATTTTATTTGAGCTTAAAATGTTAGTCTAACCAATGAGTTTGAGGAAAACACTTAGAACAGTACATACACCATGTCGCTGAACAGATTCCGATCACTCAAGCTAATAATCAGAGCAATGAACACCAAAAAATACAATCAAACACTAACATTAAGTGAATTAGACATACTTAGAGGAACTTAACATTGTAGGGAGGAGAGATGAACCATAAGAATATTGTATATATATTTACATTTTAAAATTATTTTACAGATTTTTACTATTTTATCAATTTACACTCAACATTCGTTACACATTCTGAACATTCGTTTACACAGTCTTAATTTGAACCATAATTAAGAATATTATACATTTTATACGTTTTAGGGAAAGTGAACATCCCGACTATTTGCCAAAAATAAGTAAAAAGTATATGTGGCAAGTGTAATAGTGTATAAATAGCGTTGAGAGATATCCAAACCATCCAACATCGGCAAAATGATTTAAGATTCAAAGTTAGCGATAAAAATGACCGAGAACACCAATCGCAGCATTTATCGTGAATATTTCGTACAAAGTGACAGACAAACTCGATCGTAATAGGATAAAAGATTTGTAAATTGTCAGCGTACATGAGACAGATACATATACAGGTATCACAGAAG
>KZ069450.1:113865-126288 GCA_002091845.1 Anopheles cracens
CTTCTGTGATACCTGTATATGTATCTGTCTCATGTACGCTGACAATTTACAAATCTTTTATCCTATTACGATCGAGTTTGTCTGTCACTTTGTACGAAATATTCACGATAAATGCTGCGATTGGTGTTCTCGGTCATTTTTATCGCTAACTTTGAATCTTAAATCATTTTGCCGATGTTGGATGGTTTGGATATCTCTCAACGCTATTTATACACTATTACACTTGCGACATATACTTTTTACTTATTTTTGGCAAATAGTCGGGATGTTCACTTTCCCGAAAACGTATAAAATGTATAATATTCTTAATTATGGTTCAAATCAAGACTGTGTAAACGAATGTTCCGAATGTGTAACGAATGTTTAGTGTAAATTGATAAAAAATGTAAAAATCTGTAAAATAATTTAAAAAAATATGTATATACAATATCCTTATGGTTCATCTCTCCTCCCTGCAATCTTAAGTTCCTCTAAGTATGTCTAATTCACTTAATGTTAGTGTTTGATTGTATTTTTTGGTGTTCATTGCTCTGATTATTAGCTTGAGTGATCGGAATCTGTTCAGCGACATGGTGTATGTACTGTTCTAAGTGTTTTCCTCAAACTCATTGGTTAGACTAACATTTTATGCTCCTGCCAGACCCATGAGGAATATAAAATTTAGAGCTGTTTTACTGCCGTAGGGAATTGTATTTCCCTAACTTTGAATCTTAAATCATTTTGCCGATGTTGGATGGTTTGGATATCTCTCAACGCTATTTATACACTATTACACTTGCCACATATACTTTTTACTTATTTTTGGCAAATAGTCGGGATGTTCACTTTCCCTAAAACGTATAAAATGTATAATATTCTTAATTATGGTTCAAATTAAGACTGTGTAAACGAATGTTCAGAATGTGTAACGAATGTTGAGTGTAAATTGATAAAATAGTAAAAATCTGTAAAATAATTTTAAAATGTAAATATATATACAATATTCTTATGGTTCATCTCTCCTCCCTACAATGTTAAGTTCCTCTAAGTATGTCTAATTCACTTAATGTTAGAGTTTGATTGTATTCTTTGGTGTTCATTGCACTGATTATTAGCTTGAGTGATCGGAATCTGTTCAGCGACATGGTGTATGTACTGTTCTAAGTGTTTTCCTCAAACTCATTGGTTAGACTAACATTTTAAGCTCAAATAAAATTTAGAGCTATTTTACTGCCGTAGGCAATTGTATTTCTCACAACGCTAGTGATGACGCGTAATCTAAACTTGTACCATGAATCACTCGATTTTTGTAACTCAATACAACAAATAGGCTAATATTAATAATTACACCAATTACTGTCGTAGATAAATAAACTTTCATAGCCGATAACGAATGATGTTCACCGTCGTAGAAGTGTTCTGATGCTTTAACCACCCCTCATTAGTTTTTATGGGTTTATGGTTTGTGTTTAACGTTTTAGCCTTTTCATTTATTGGTAGGAACACGTTTGAACGACTGCAATCGTTCGGAAAATCACGAGAGCAGCAACGTGACCTAAGCTTGAGTAAACTGCATTGGCCAGTTGAGTTCTGATTCATTTGACAACCTATTGGACTATTCATTTGGCAGACACTATGGACACTTACCGTCTTCTTGAGTCGCCCGATCGGCCCCCCGGTCAGGGTGGCAATGATGGCCATGAGGCTGTTGAAGTTGCCCCGGTTGAAGCACTCCCGGCCGGTTTCGATCCAGAACTCGACCGCCCGGGCCCGGTGCCGTTTGCGGGGCGCGCGCAGTATGTCGGTGGCGACGACGTACGTCAGCCGGTTGTACCACTGGACGTACGCGTGCAGGTTGCTGCCGGTGCGTTCGCGGTCCCGCCCGCAGCACGCCCGGTCCGGCGGGAAGAACTCCTCCGGCCCGATGAACGAGAACCGCTCCGCCTCGATGGCGGTGAGCGTGTTCGCCATCAGCACCGGCGAACCGCTCGCGAGCTCCACGAGCGATGGCGCACCCTTCCAGTCGTCGGCCGCGTGCTTGTGCTGCTGCTGCTGGCCGCTCTTCTCCAGCTCGTACTTCTCCAGCTTGGCGAGCCGGTGGGCGAGGCGGCGCAGCGCGCGGGACAGCGTGCTGCGGGTGGCCGTGGCCGGCTTCCGGTCGGTCTGCTCGGTGCCGGAAGACGGCGGCCCCTGCTGCTGCTGCTGCTGCTCGGTGCAGGTGCGCACCAGCCGCATCATGCGCTCATCCCGAAAGTCGTACGGGAAGTCGTTCATCCAGGCGGCGAGCAGATGGGGCAGGTTCGCGACCGCACCGTTCGCGGCCACCGCCCGGGCCGTCTTCTCGAGGATCTCGTCCGGGCGCAGGAACTGGCGGGCGGCGAGCAGGAAGGTGAAGATGAACGAGCGGTCCGGAATGTACGCGACGGTCGGCGTGAAGTGCGTCAGGAGACCGTCCAGCGAGCCGGAAATGAGATTGCCCTCCGTGTAGTGTAGCAGCAGATCGTCCGCTTTCGCATAAAGGGGATCCTTTACGAAGAGAGGAGAAAGAGAGAGTAAGAAAACAAGCACCGAAAGAACGCGTTTTGCGCAACAAAGGGAGAAAACAGCAAAAAAGCACAATTATACCGCATTTTGCTTCAGCTCCGGTGCGTCCGTTTCGGTCCACTGACCGGAATCGACGCTACCGCTCGGCCAGCAGTGCTTCTGGCTGGCCGAATCGCGCCCCCCGTGCCCACCGCCCCCACCCGCACAGCCCCTCGTCATCTCGACCGTGCGGCTGTTGTACAGCTGCTTCTCCGTCCGCTCCTCCGTCACCTCCCAGGGTCGGCCGGCCGGCCCGGCCGGCTCGCCCGGCCGCCCGCTCGCCATCGGCTGCACCACACACTTCTCGGTCGTCTTGCGGCAGTTCGACACGGTGAGCGACGTCTCGACGGCGACCACCACGCCCGGGCCCGGGCTGCCCCGCTGCAGCTTCTCGATGCGTTCTGCCCCTGGATGCCGGCGTCGTCCTCCAGCTTGTTGGACATCGTTACCGCGCCCGCCGCTCGGTTGATCGGTGCTGGTGGTGCGTTGCGGTGCCGACCGGAACTAGCACGCCCTTCGCATCGTTCGGTGCGGGTGGGCGGTTTCTTGTTGCTCGTGGAAGGTGGATGGATTGATTGCAACTACGCACAAGGGAACGCACGGTTCACGATCACGACGGCACGACTCTCGCACGGCGACTGCTCTGCTGGGTAGCCGGTGGCCACCCCTCGGGTTGCAGCCTGCACGCACGCACAGAAACACGCACGGGCCGCAAATTCGTCACATGAGATCACGCAACCCGAACGTCGACGGAACGGTCGCTTGAGCAAAAGCAACAATACTCTTCGGTCGTAAAATCAATGCCAAAAATAGTTGAGCATACCAGCTGGCGGCTGGCTGGAGCGCATTTTCCCCGAGCGGGACCCGCTTCTTTTCTCTCTTCTTCTTTCTTTCTGCGAGCAAACGCGCACTGGTTTTGAGCTGGGCCGTGTGTGTGTGTCCTGGTACGCAGCTGGTTTTCGACCGTCCCCTGCTCCCAACCCGCGCTGCTGCCCTGCTGGAAACCCCTGCCGCACTCTCACTCGGCTGTGCCCGCTGCACCACTGCGTACGCGTCGTGGAATCACTCGTTTTGGAGCAGAATCTAATATTTCACCCATATTTCACTACCACCCCCTTTTACACCAGCCAGCGCGAACGGAGACAGACGGACCCGAGAAGGGATAGCGTCATGTATTATTTTTGATCTTATTTGTCTTCCCGTGTGTATGTTTTCCTTTTTTTTATGCGCTGCGCTTCGCGTTTTGACAGCGCTGCCGTACAGGGCGTGAAGCGCGCAACCAGCGCGTATAAACGGAGCTCCGCCTTTGCTCTAGATCAGTTCACGCAAACGTTGAGCACGAACATTTGACAGGAAATCGAACCGGAACGAACACATTCGTTCCGCAGCTGGGGAGAATTGTTAAATTTTGGAATTGCTTTGGTACCAACCACGTACAGGGCGCTGGGTTGAATGGTGGTTTTATGACTCCGATTCGATGCAGCTACAATTTCCATAGGGAACCTTCCATGGGAAAGCAGCTGCAGTTGGCGGACTCGTAGCATTGCTTTTAGTGCGTATGTCCCAACTGTCACGGTGAGCGATTTGTAGATTTTTATTTTATTTTGGAATATTCCACGCAACACTTTCAGCGTCTTCCGTTGGAGAATACACATCCTCATCCTTGAAGAGATTTCCGCCCCCGAAACCCACTCAAAACGGATGTTTTTGTCGCAGTGTCTACTACAAAACAAACGATACTTCCCTGTCAAACATATTCCCAATACTAACACACGAAAACTACTACGATTGCTCTCGTTTCGTCCCGTAGCGCGTCCAGCAAATCAACAAACACATCAAATAAACAACAAGTGCAAGCACGGTGGCTACTTACGTGACCGGCGCGATCCTTTTCTTTCGCCACGGTGCCGTTCTGAGGTAGTCGCGAGGGGATTTCGCCGGCGCGCAGCGCGTCCCGAATCGAGAGCGCGTCGTCGTCGTGCGAGTCGGCCCCGTCGGCCGGCAGCCGCACCGGGATGCCGTTGATGAGCAGTATCTCCTCCTCGTGGACGGTGCGCGTCTGGGAGACGTCCTCCAGCACGAGCGTGCTGGGCGGAGCGCTCGTCGCGGTGGCCGGCGGTGCGCTGGCCGAGCCGGCCGCACCGTTCAGCAGCGAGCTGATCCGGTCCAGCACGTTCTGCCCCTGGATGCCGGCGTCGTCCTCCAGCTTGTTGGACATCGTTACCGCGCCCGCCGCTCGGTTGATCGGTGCTGGTGGTGCGTTGCGGTGCCGACCGGAACTAGCACGCCCTTCGCATCGTTCGGTGCGGGTGGGCGGTTTCTTGTTGCTCGTGGAAGGTGGATGGATTGATTGCAACTACGCACAAGGGAACGCACGGTTCACGATCACGACGGCACGACTCTCGCACGGCGACTGCTCTGCTGGGTAGCCGGTGGCCACCCCTCGGGTTGCAGCCTGCACGCACGCACAGAAACACGCACGGGCCGCAAATTCGTCACATGAGATCACGCAACCCGAACGTCGACGGAACGGGCGCTTGAGCAAAAGCAACAATACTCTTCGGTCGTAAAATCAATGCCAAAAATAGTTGAGCATACCAGCTGGCGGCTGGCTGGAGCGCATTTTCCCCGAGCGGGACCCGCTTCTTTTCTCTCTTCTTCTTTCTTTCTGCGAGCAAACGCGCACTGGTTTTGAGCTGGGCCGTGTGTGTGTGTCCTGGTACGCAGCTGGTTTTCGACCGTCCCCTGCTCCCAACCCGCGCTGCTGCCCTGCTGGAAACCCCTGCCGCACTCTCACTCGGCTGTGCCCGCTGCACCACTGCGTACGCGTCGTGGAATCACTCGTTTTGGAGCAGAATCTAATATTTCACCCATATTTCACTACCACCCCCTTTTACACCAGCCAGCGCGAACGGAGACAGACGGACCCGAGAAGGGATAGCGTCATGTATTATTTTTGATCTTATTTGTCTTCCCGTGTGTATGTTTTCCTTTTTTTTATGCGCTGCGCTTCGCGTTTTGACAGCGCTGCCGTACAGGGCGTGAAGCGCGCAACCAGCGCGTATAAACGGAGCTCCACCTTTGCTCTAGATCAGTTCACGCAAACGTTGAGCACGAACATTTGACAGGAAATCGAACCGGAACGAACACATTCGTTCCGCAGCTGGGGAGAATTGTTAAATTTTGGAATTGCTTTGGTACCAACCACGTACAGGGCGCTGGGTTGAATGGTGGTTTTATGACTCCGATTCGATGCAGCTACAATTTCCATAGGGAACCTTCCATGGGAAAGCAGCTGCAGTTGGCGGACTCGTAGCATTGCTTTTAGTGCGTATGTCCCAACTGTCACGGTGAGCGATTTGTAGATTTTTATTTTATTTTGGAATATTCCACGCAACACTTTCAGCGTCTTCCGTTGGAGAATACACATCCTCATCCTTGAAGAGATTTCCGCCCCCGAAACCCACTCAAAACGGATGTTTTTGTCGCAGTGTCTACTACAAAACAAACGATACTTCCCTGTCAAACATATTCCCAATACTAACACACGAAAACTACTACGATTGCTCTCGTTTCGTCCCGTAGCGCGTCCAGCAAATCAACAAACACATCAAATAAACAACAAGTGCAAGCACGGTGGCTACTTACGTGACCGGCGCGATCCTTTTCTTTCGCCACGGTGCCGTTCTGAGGTAGTCGCCGTTCGAGGAGAAACCGTGCCTTGATGCTGCCGCACTGGCGGCGCATTTCCGCCTGCAGTGCCGCCTGCAGGTTCTGCTCGTCGGCGGACGGCTTGCTCGCCTTCCCGTCGCCGTCCGGGCCGGGCTTGCCCGGTGTGCCGTCGTCGCTGTGCGGGCCGCCCGGTTTCACGTGCCGCCCCGCCGGCTGCGCCGCCTCCAGCTCGCCCAGCCCCAAGCGCAGCGTTTCCTCCAGGCGCTGCGCCAACAGCGACGTCCGGATGTTCGCTTTCGGTGCGGCGCTCAGCGTGGTGACGGCCGACGACAGCAGCGGGTTCGCGGGCGGCGGAATCGACCGCGGCTTCACCGGGACCGGTGGCTTCTTCGGGTGCACCGGGGCGGACGCGGGCACCGTCGTCGAGTTCATGGTGTGGGGCTGCGGGCTGCTCGCAAAAACGGCACGCACACTGCACTTCGTACCTGTGCTGGCTGCGGTACTCCTCCCCCTCCTTACACGGGGGTGCGGGCGTCGGTTGGGTTGATGCTGCACACAATGTCCATGCTGGCTACACTCTCCCGGCGCGATACGTTAAACCTTCATCACACGTTATTGTCGGTACGAAATAGCGACGGTTCATTAGATACAAAAAGCCTTATCAATTCGTTGCGGGTGGTATAAAAGTTGGTCTATCCGTCGTTTGTTGCCGTACAGCCATTTCAACCCTAAATGTAACTAAATATCCGTTCAACACGGTGCAGCCGCGACGGCCCGGACTGCGCAAACGCTGAAGAAGCTCGGCAAACGAGAGGGAGTGGGCAAGACAGCTCGTCAGGATACATTTGCTAATCACACCATCCAAAACCCCATACGGTTGTCATCCTTGCTGGTAGGAAGTGAAATACTCAAAAACTTTGTGGGGTGTTTTTTTTTAAACCACGAGTGTGAGTAGTATACAAGCCCGCACTCTGCCATCAAGACAAGGGGTATTAAATAATACGCATGTTTTATTGGAAGAACGACAACAACCTACTTAAACCTGTTTGCTGTAAATAAACTCTAAAGGATAAGACATTTATTCATAGTCGACATTCCATGTATTGGGAGTGAGAATACTGATTTTGCGCGATATCCTTGCAACGTTCGCTTTTATACCAGATGTCCTTTTCTCGACAACTCTGAACTGACAGCACCGCCAGAAGAGAGCAGTGCTGCCAGATGCTCCGCCAGCAATTCAATCTTGTTTTGATGTTGATGCGAGAGAAAAAAAACTTTACTCCAAGGTGTCTGCTGCGGAGCTTAGAAGTTTAAGTTTTCCCTGCTTCAATCCAGCAGGAAATGGTAAATCCGATCCCCTGAAGGGTTCTACCGCCGCGAGTGGGCCAAGTTACGTGGACAGCGTCGTTTGTTTGCCATTGCGTGTTGTCAACAAACTCGTTCCCCGTAGCGAAACAACAAAACAGCCGTATGCAATAGAGACACGTCATTTTTCGGGGGGCCACGAATGACAGCTGCAGGTGGTGGAAAAGATGTCGAGCGACTCGCTTTATTTATCGTAATCACGGTGCAGTAGAAAGGGGCCAGGGCAAAATCGCACATTCGGCAGACCGAGGGTAAGTACGCAGCGACCGGGGCACGTTCAGCGCCAGCAATACACCAGCAACTCAGCAATCAGCCGCGAGCGGTGAAATTAGCGACGCACCGAACATTTAAAAAAAGCCTCCCGCAAGGTGTCACTTCGCGACCGGGGCGGGCGAGAAGAGAACGGCACGATGTGGCTCCTAGGGCGCCGCAGGTGTTTGACGTTTGTCGCACTGCTGCTGCTGCTGCTGGCCACGGTCGGCGGCGTGCGGGCGGACAAGCAGAAGCTGCAGGCAGCCCCGCAGGAGGAGGGCACGGGCGGCAGCGACGGCAAGACGGGCAGCAGCGAGCGGCCCGAGACGCAGCGCAAATCGGCCGAGGGTTTGATCGAGCTCGGCGAGCAGATTGACGACGGGGAGCGAGCGGGCGACGAGCCCACGGAGCAGCACCCGTGGGAGAAGCTGGACCTGGACACGATCAAGCTGGTGCAGATCACGGGCTTCAGCAAGGAGAAGGACAACAAGAAGATACCGGGCGTGCTGTACGACCTGCTCGAGGTGCAGAAGCGCATGATACAGAACATCGTGAGCGAGATCGAGGAGATCGAGCAGCAGCAGGCGGAGAGCCGGGCAGGGACGGGGCCGGCACCGCAGACGGTCGAGGACACGGAGGCGAACCAGATCTACGAGCGCGCGATGGGCATCCTCAACCGGACGAAGGTGGACCGGCTGCTCGGGCACAAGCTGATGGTGGAGGCGGCCGGCAAGGGCCACCTGGCCGCCCGGTGCCACGTCGCGTGGGCCCAGCTGCTCGGCAATCCCGTCCCGCTCGACATCGAGTCGGCGAAGCAGACGTTCCTCGCGCTCGCGGACGAGGGCCTGCCGGACGCGCAGATGGGGCTCGGCTTCATGTACGCCGCCGGCATCGGGTTCAACGTGAGCCAGGCGAAGGCGCTGCTCTACTACACGCTGGCGGCGGCCGGTGAGAACTCCTGGGCCCAGATGGCGCTCGGCTACCGGTACTGGGCCGGGGTGGGCGTACCGAACAGCTGCGAGACCGCGCTCGACTACTACCGGAAGGTGGCGACGAAGGTGGCGGCGCAGGTCACGTTCTCGGGCGGGGCCGCCGTCCACCGGATCCGGCTGCTGGACGAGGTGGACAACTCCGGGCCGAGCTCCGGCATCCTCGACAACGACCTGATCGACTACTACCAGCTGCTGGCGGACAAGGGCGACGTGCAGGCGCAGGTCGGGCTCGGCCAGCTCCACTACCAGGGCGGCCGGGGCATCCCGCTCGACCACCAGCGCGCGCTGCAGTACTTCAGCCAGGCGGCGAACGCGGGCAACGCGGTCGCGATGGCGTTCCTCGGCAAGATCTACCTCGAGGGCAGCGACAACATCAAGGCGGACAACGAGACCGCGTTCAAGTTCTTCAAGAAGGCGGCCGACCTGGGCAACCCGGTCGGGCAGAGCGGGCTCGGCATCATGTACCTGCACGGGAAGGGCGTCCGGAAGGACACGATGAAGGCGCTCAAGTACTTCGCCAAAGCGGCCGACCAGGGCTGGGTCGACGGCCAGCTGCAGCTCGGCAACATGTACTACGGTGAGTCGCGTGGAGCTGGGCGTTTTCAGCACTTTTCTTTACACACTGTCTCTCTCTCTCTCTCTCATCCTTCCACCCGCCTGCCAGGCGGTATCGGGGTGCAGCGCGATTTCAAGCTCGCGATCAAGTACTTCAGCCTCGCCTCGCAGTCCGGGCACGTGCTGGCGTTCTACAACCTCGGCCAGATGCACGCGATCGGGCTCGGCATGATCCGGTCCTGCCCGACCGCGGTCGAGCTGTTCAAGAACGTGGCGGAGCGGGGCAAGTGGGCGGACCGGCTGATGTCCGGCTACCAGGACTACCGCTCGTACCGGTTCGAGGAGTCGTTCATGCAGTACGCGCTGCTGTCCGAGATGGGGTACGAGGTGGCGCAGAGCAACGCCGGCTTCCTGCTCGACCGGGAGGAGGTGAATCTGTTCAAGAACCGCGGCGAGGAGCTGGTCCGCGCCCTGCAGTACTGGGGCCGGGCCGCGGCCCAGGGCTACTCGGCGGCGCAGGTCAAGCTCGGCGACTACCACTACTACGGCATGGGCACGCTGATCGACTACGAGATGGCTGCGTCGCATTACAGGTACGGGGAGGGAACGGGTGACGCTGTCCGCCACTTTCAAGCATTGCGGATGAGTTGCTCACCCATTAGAGCATTGAATCGTATCATTTAGCAACGCATGAATAAGAGCTATACTCTGTCTGGTTCGTTTCATCGTCTCAAACCCTCATTTTTAGGAATCATTTCAGGAATAAGATTTTTGACATATTTTTTATACATTTTGTCACATTTCTTAAGTATGTCAAGCGCACTGGGACATTGATACGTTTGGTTTTGGATTTTTGCGACGCATTTGAAACGGCTCACATCGCAAAAAATGAATTTTCCTCCTTTAGGTATTTTTTTTCTATACCTTGCAAGTGTTGGATCAGCAAGTTATTCAAAAATATGCCTACATTGTAAAAGATCGTTTAAAAGTTCCAATATTTTTAATCGAATTTTAAATCGATTATTTGTATCGAAAACAAATATTTTTCGTAAGTGGGCGTATAGTTATGTTACAAGGAGCAATTTTGACAGTTTCGAAAAAAAATAGTTATAGTGTGTGTAAAAATGTGGAAAATTCGTCACAGATGTATTTTGCCATTATCTACAACTTAGTAGAACATCATTTTCATGCATCTCTTCAAGTTTTCGTTCTATTCTCGAAAAACAGGTGGGCGTATAGTTATGTTACGGACTGTATTATGATTTTTTACATATTTTATAATTGGAATTAGGTCAGAGAAGGTCTCGAACAGGCTAGACATTGTATAGCTTTTCTAAAACTATTGCTATATTTCGGCAGATAACATCGAATTAAGGCGAATCTCAACGTAGCATTCTAAATTTATGCTAATTATAAAAAAAGAATTATTTTGTTAGACACGTCGTGATCAATATCCGTATCGTACATCAAGAACTTGTCCCACTCCATAAGCTTGTGGCTAAAATTGTTGGCTTCACAAAACAAACATTGATTGGTTTAAAGTATTTAATAACACTTTAATGGAATCCAACGTTCCCCTTCGGAAACAGGATGGCGTCGGAGCAGCAGAACAACGCGCAGGCAATGTTCAACCTCGGCTACATGCACGAGCAGGGGCTGGGCATGAAGAAGGACATCCACCTCGCGAAACGGTGCTACGATCTGGCGGCGGACTCGAGCGTCGACGCGAAGGTGCCCGTCACGCTGGCCCTCATCAAGCTGCAGCTGCTGTTCAAGCTGGAATCGCTGAAGGAGGTCTGCCGTAGCAGTAGCATTTCCCCCCGTCACCGGGCGCAAACGGGCAACCCCGTCGCTAAACCGTTTTGTTTTCCTTTTTTTGTTCGCCCCCGCAGACACCGTTCAAGATCATTTTCAATCTCGATGAGAACATCGCCTCGAACTGGGACCTGTACCTGATCACGGTCATCACGATCCTGTGCGGCGCGGCGCTCTACTTCCGGCGGCCGGTACCGACACCCGGCCCGACCGCCCCGACGCCTGCCCCGCCAACGCCGCCGCCGCGCACCACCACCACCCCCACTGCATCCACCGCCGAGCAGCAGCAGAGCGCGCCGGCCGCCGGGGAGAACGCACCGGGCAACGACGAGCCGGAACACGCGAACCGAACCGACCGGGAACCGGCACCGGGCCCGGCCAACGGCGAGTAGGCGGGTGGGGCAGCGGAAGACTGGGTGGCATTAACGCAATTGTAAATAAATGTGATATTATCTTTTTTTTGTTTGAAAATAGTTATCACACCTGTAACAGAGGGAGAGAGAGAGAGAGTAAAAACACGTAGCGTAGACTTTAAACGCGTCCTGTCCTACTCGTGTGTTCTGTGTGTTTTCTTTTCTGCGTGTCACGGTTCCCCAGGGGAAAGAAAGCCGCCCATAAACGACTTGTTTTTTGTTACCATTAGTTCGATAATTCGGATTTATTCCATGAATACGCACTCAGTTCCTTTTATCAGCTCCCGCAATAAGCAGCTCTTCAATCGATGGTACGTGCCGGGTCGTGGTTAGCAAACAAAACATGGGTGGGGGGGAGGGAGAAAAAAAGAAGATAACGCTAGCCTAAACTAATGCACCCGCCGGCCCTCGCCGCTCCGCTGCGGCCTAGGCGAAGTAGTTCAGGTTGGCCTTCTTCTTCGACTGCACCTCCATGATCGCGTCCATGAAGTCCTCGTGGATGACGGACACAGCCGAGCGGCGGAGCGCGATCATGCCGGCCTCGACGCACACCGCCTTGCACTGCGCGCCGTTGAAGTCGTCGGTCGAGCGGGCCAGCTCCTCGAAGTTCACGTCCGGGCTGACGTTCATCTTGCGCGAGTGGATCTGCATGATGCGGGCCCGCGCCTCCTCGTTCGGGTGCGGGAACTCGATCTTCCGGTCGAGCCGGCCGGACCGGAGCAGGGCCGGGTCGAGTATGTCGACGCGGTTCGTCGCCGCGATCACCTTGATGTCGGCGGTCGAGCTGAACCCGTCCA
>KZ069451.1:14556-25275 GCA_002091845.1 Anopheles cracens
CTTCCAATCTTACAGCACGGCAGCTTTACCTTAAGGGATTCCGTGAACGGGGCCATGTGCCTGTAAACTTCCCGGTCGACATTTGTCTGCTGCGCGTTGGCAAGGCAATCTTTGCTGCAGCCCTCCACCAGAGTGAAGGCAGCAATCGTACCATGAACGCCACGGCGGTTTCATTCTATCGACGGGTTAGTACAAGCGTCGTCAAGAAAGTCAGCAGAAGCAAGTCTTGGACTAAAATTTTCGAAAATGTTCTCTTTTTTTTGTATAAAACACAAGGTACGAGGAAAATTCGAAAAGTATCACGAACACCAAACGGCCACCGCCCGGCACTTCGATTGCGTGTCGATTGCGCATTTCGGGTTCGTGGCGGTAGTGAACTACCACGACCAGGAGCTGACCACGTTCGGGGACGGTTCGCCCGTATTTCGCATCCACGAGGACGGCCGGACGGAGATAGTGCAGAAGTTCGGTCAGTCGAACCAGAACACGGTGCACCTGTGGGTGCACGGGAAGGGCATCTACCTCATGCACACGTACATCAACCTGGACGCGGACCGGCCGAACGTGTGTCCGCTGTTCCGGTGGTCCGGGTACTACTTCGACGTCGTCGACCACATGCCGTGCTACAACTCCGTACACATCGCGCCATTCTCGATCGATCAGCAGCTGTTCGTGGCGGTCGCCAACCAGATGTCGCCGGTGCAGGGCAAGGACACGTTTTCGGACATCTTCCTGCTGGATCCGGAAACGCAGAAGCTGGTGCTGCACCAGCGCATCTACATTTATGCCGTGTCGGACATAGCGTACTTTTTCCTCGAGACCCGGGAGAGCCGGGAACACTTCCTGGTCACAGGCAACTCGTTCGATACGGAGGCGACCAGGGACGGAACGGAAGGCGGACGCGGAGCGCGCAACGTCGACCAGAACTCGATCGTGTACAAGTTTGTCGATGGGTATTTCGTGCCGTTCCAAAATCTGGAGCTAACGGGCGTGAAACGTTTTCTTCCCGTTGTGGTACGTAATGGTAGACGGATATGATTTGGAGAACGAGATTGATTTGGGGTAACTGTGGGAAACATGACGTAAGATTCCTATGACCCCGCACCACATGGTATCCTTTCTATCTTCAACCCTTTTATGATAGCAGCCCGAGAGTTAGAGCAGGAGTTAGAGTTTTACCGAAGAAACGGTGACCAATCCTTTGCTATACGCAGATTTTCTATTGAGTAGTAAAATTAGAGAGATAAAAAGTGAGAAAAAAATCGAGCGAGTGAGCAAGCAAGAGAGAGAGAGAGAGAGAGAGAGAGAGATAAAGAATAGAAAAACCTCAATATTCATAGTTGATAGAGATTTCCACATGGCATTAAATCTGTTTGCCAAACATTCATACATTGTTACTTCTAGCACCTAACTCGGCCCCCAAGCCAATGACTGAGACTGGTGAAAGACTGGTGTGTCTGTATGATTCCATTTTTTTTAACTTTGAAGGAGCATACATGTGAATCATTAGATTGGATCACATTGGTACACTAGCATATAAACCCGGACCGGGAAGTCACACTAATTAACTGACTAGACCAACTTTTCTGATAAATTTAGAAGCGTCATTAGACGATAACTCGGTGACGGATCACAATGAAACTTTAGTGGCTGAACTCGCTCCATAGAGCAGCGCCCGTTTTTAAATAGACCCCCATTTTAAAGTTCTTTCGATACAATCTAGCCATCACTCATAAGAAGTACCTTCAACAGTGTCATTAACAAATTCTTCTATGTCCAACGCACTTTTCCAGCACGAAAACGGCGAGTTTCTGCTGCTCGTCCTGTGCCACGACCAACCGCTGCTGATCTACGAGTACGACGGCTGGAAGCTCGTACCGTCACGCATCGACTACACCGGCGAAGCGTTCGCGGCCGGCGTGTCGCATATGCGCGTCTACCGGCACATCGTGAACGCGAGCGTGATCGTCATCGCCAACAGTAACCTGTTCGGCAAATCGATCAACCTCTTCACGCCCCAGTACGGCATGCGGAACGATCTGCGCCAGGTGTACGCAGACTCCATCGAACGGTTCGAGCAGATGCACGAGCAGACGGTCCAGGTCAACCTGGAGGAACTATACAACCGGCTGGTCGGGCTGCCCGACCACGCACCGGACGGTGCGCGGCGGATCGAGAAGCAGCTCGAGCTGCAGGATTCGGTGGTGGCCACTATCACAACGAAAGCCCTGCAGACGAAGCACCTGCTGGTGGACGATGCGCTGCTGTCGTACGTGATCGAGGTGAACGGGTACGTGCAGCGCGTGAAGGAAAAGATGGACCTGGTGGAGCAGACGATACACGGCAGCGTGCTGACGAACGATACGGTTCGGTGGAATGGTGATCTGGCCGTGGCGGAGCTGATAGCGCCGGCCGGTCAGATGAAGCAGCTCGATGTGAAGGTGCTAAACAATGCGGCTCATAAGACGCGTCACACGACACAAGACGCGCACCGGGACGGGGGCGAGTCAGACTCCATCACGGTGGACCGACTGATCGTCGATCGTATCGGCGAGGTGCAGTTCTTCAATGGGCATGCGGCGGAAAGCTTGCTACTGGTGGATGATCCACCACCGAAGTGGAGCGAGCTGTCCGTCACCGCGAAGAAAGTGGTCGTCGGGGGCAATCTGTTTGTCAACAAACTGATCGATGGTATTTTCTTTCACCCGGGCAACGTTCTGCTGCCCGGCGTGAACCAGGTGTTCGGTGCGAAAAACCTTATGGTGAAGGATTTGCGCGTGAATCGGTTGGCGAGCAAGAGGCTCAACTCGACCGATGCCGGTGCCGTGCAGCGGATGATGGACCAGGCGAGAACGCTGCTGGCAAAGTCGCGCGGTGCCATGCCCCACGAGTACGGTAGCGATTTCGATACGATCGATGCGGATGACCTGAGGATCACCGGGCTTTTGAACGATATCGATCCGCGTGTGCTTACCGAGCAGGTTCTGCAAGATGCTGCGCAAGATCAACAGTTCAGCGATAAGCTGGTTGTGGACAAGATCACTGCACACAGCGTAGCAGTGAGCGACGGCAAGCTGTCCGGTGTGGAGTGGGACAACGTTGCTCGAACCACCGGCGAGCAGCAGATCCTGCAGGATCTGCAATTCGTACAGCCAATGCTAGTGGACAGTCTCTTGCTGCGCGATCGTCTCAACCACATCCCCGTGATCGAGGGTACGCTGCAAGTGCTGCAGCTGAACGCGGACGAAGTTCAATCCGTCACCGGCACGAAAACGTTCGACTACGTCACACTGCTCAACCCGATCGAGCTGCAGGGCAAGATCAACGGGGAAAGCTTGAGCAAAATGAACCCGATTATGACGATTGCGGACGATCTCGTCCTGGACGGTGACTACACGATCCATGGCAACGTAACCTTCACGGGACCGCTACTGGCGCACAACATCCTAACTGCCGGTGGAACGCACCATCTGCATCGACTGACGACGCACGGACTGCAGCTGAATGCTGCCCCGGCTCCGGGGCAGGTGCTGAAGTTCATGCAGCCCGTGTTCGTCGAACACCTGCAGGGTGATCAGATAAACGAGCTCAACGTGAACGATCTAGTGCCTCAGGCTTCCGCGGAGGTTCAGTATCTGACCGGGCGGAAGACGTTCGTGGGTGAGCTGAAAATCGACGGTGTCGTTGATGCGAACGAAATCAACAAAGTGGACCTGAACCTGTTGAACCGTACGATCCTGCGCCGAACAGCGGGCGGCGCTGAGCAGACGGTCGAGGGAACGATACATTTCCACACCGTCATCGCGCCGGTGGTCCACAGCAAGAACGTTCTCTTCGACGGAAAGCGAATGGAGCGCTTGCTGAGGGTAGACATCCCGCAGAACGTCAGCACATCGGTGCGCTTTGAGAACTGCACCGTACAGGTGGACGATGCGATCGTGGTGCAGGAGCTACACGCCAGCAACCGGTCGACGGTTTACGGGTACGACTTGGAGTATCTACTCAGCGACACACTCACGACGTTCGATGCAGACGAAACGAACGTTCCCGCGGTGGGGACGGTGAAGAGCTTCCGTAATCTCACTGTCGGACAGTTGGTTTTGGAGGACTCAGGCACCTCGCTGAACGCAATACCGGTGGAGAATCTGCGACACATCCTCGCGGCCGGCGACAATCGAACGATTATCAAAAACGAACCGTACAGCTTCCAGGGTGACATCACGGTGAACCATCTGCTGTTCGATGGAAGCATTAACGGTATACCACGGGAAGCGTTTTGTCGGGCGTGGCTAATGCAGGGGGGCAATCAAACGTTCACCGTGGGCCAAACATTCGAGCATGTGGTAACGGATCAGTTGTACGTGTCCGGAACGCTGAACGGCGTTACGATGGAACAGTTGGTGGACAACGCTTACCGTACCGATCGGGAGGAATACATCGAGCAGGCGGTGTTTCGTGAGTATCTTCGTACAGGAACCCTATGCGCTGTGTTTATTGAGTACCTTTTTTACTGTGTCTCTCTAGATCAAGGTATCGTTACATACGAACCATCGTCCGTTAGCGGCTTAGTGTCCGGACTGAATCTCACCAGCAACATCCTGTTGAAGCAATCGCCCGACATACAAACGCTCGGTACGGTGCACGTGGCGGGCGCGCTCGAGGCAAAGGGAGAGCTACACATCTTGAGTCAGCTGAATGGTATCAATTTCCCGAAAATGTTGGAATTCTTCGCACCGTCGGAGATTCCCACCACGCAGGACAGTGCGCCATTCGGTGTTGAGATATTCGGCAACGTGTACTTCGATCACGATCCCACCGTGCTGCACCTGAACGGTCACAATGTGCAGAAGCTGTACGGAGAGGTCTGGTTGCCCCATCGGCCGGCGGTGCTAACCGGGCGCTATCACTTCGAAAGTGTCGCATTCGCGAACGCCATACACGTTACGGTAAGCTCGAGTACTGGGTTGGGATGGAGAAAAATGTACTTCAAACAGCACTTCACCCCGTTTCTTAGAACCAACCCATTAACCATCTTGACTGGGACGAAGTGGAGGTCAGTTGTTTGAGTGGCAAACGGCCGCAAAACATTACCGCACCGGTGCAGTTCGATGGGGACGTCACGGTTCATGCGGGTGCCATGTTTCAAGACGTGAAGCTGCGCGGATTGCTGAAAAGTACCCGAAGGTAAGCTATTACCTTCAATCGTTGAGAACTGCATTAAGAAGATGCAATTTGTTGCGCGCGCTTTCCGTGCACTTGTTTTTTCACTAAGCAAAGCAAAGCAAATCGTGTGTGTGTTTTTGTGTGCGAAATGTCATAACAAAGCTGATAACAAATGTCAAAATGCGAGATATACATGACAGCTGTTGCAAAACGCATAGAATTGGTGCAGAAATTAAATTTTAAATTAATTAGTTATATTTGAAATAAATTGTTTCTTATGTCTTTTTTATTTGTTTTCTAATATATTCAAAACTCAATTTTTACTGAAAATTTGTTTTTCTCTTGTTAGCTCACCTGGTATAAATGTGGAAGAATACGATAAAAACGTCTTCCGGTACCACCAACCGCAAGAAATCACCGGAAAGTGGCAGTTCCATGATATGAAGATTCACGGTATGTATTCGTTTAATTGTTCACCCAAACGAAGGGCCAATATTCAATTTTGAAATTGTAGGAGATTTCCATGTGCAAACTCTGAATGGATACAACGTCGAGACAGAACTGCTGAGAAACGATGTCACCGCAGGCAATTTCACCGCAGCGAAGCGATTCCGGGAGCTGCACGTGGAGAGCATTGTATGCGCTCCGCCCTGCGTAATACAGGACGTCGACATGGACGAGTGGTACGCGAACGGGCTGCGATTGAGGGGCAATCAAACGGTGGAAGGAACACTGCGCATCGTGAACGGTGTCATAACCAGCAATCTGGAAGTGCTTGGCACGGTGAATGGGTTGCACTTTGATGCCGAACACCTGATGCTGAAATCGATACCGCAGACTGTGAACGGCACGCTGAGGATTGTCACGAAATTTCCAAAGGAGAACAAAATTTTCCCTCTGGTTTTCGAATCGCTGCACGCGAACGCCATCAACGGTAAGGACGTGGAAAAGTTTCTGAAGAACGTAGTGGTGTCCCTGGTGGAACAAAACCCGCTGACGGTGAATATCCCGGTCACGTTTGCTGGACCGTTGGAGGCGGATGAAACGCTTTTTGAAAGTGACATGGTTTTCGGCGTAAACGTAACACAATTGCTACAACGTACCGCATACACTAGCGGTGTGAAAGAGCTCGCTTCACAGGTCCGTTCACTGAACAGCGTTAACGATAAACTGGCGGAGAATGTGTTTGAGAACAGCCCGGTGTTAAGCCATTTCGATAAAATGAAGCCAATGACGGTCCAGGCGGTACGTATGCTTGTGCTCACCATTCCGATGCACCCCGGGCCGATGGATCTGGTTGTTGTGCACAGTGCTCAACCGAGCAGGCCTTCTGTAATTGACTTCTATCATTGGAGTGATGAAGCGTCGACCTTGGTACCGGCAAAGTCTTTCCCGTCAATCGTAGGTCGCGATCGCACGATCGTGAATGTGAAACGGCTGCATCTCGGACCGAAGCAGCAACTTTTTGTAGAGTTCCTGGAGCAGAACAGTAACTACTTCGTGCAACAAATTTTGGATCTACAAACCGAAGCAACGGGTTTGCATAAATTTGTTCCTCTGTACGTGATGAACAGTACTCGATCGCGTGACGCCATCTGGATGAAAATATCAAAATTGGATTGCATCGTGATGTACTCGAAGGGAAACGTAGGCCTGGAAGTTCGTTGCCTGAGGGAGCACAATCTCGTGCGAATCCTCGATGTCCGACAGTTGGAGGAAACGGTGGTTCCGATGCAAATCGTCGCACTGGACAACCATCTCATTCTGCTGGACAAGGGTGAACGAATTCAGATTTGGCGTACGACGGCCAACTTCTACCTGAAACACCACCAGACGATAGACGTAGCACACCCATCGTACCTCAGTGTGGCGAAGTACGAAAATCAGCTGATGTTGGCGATCAACTCTGAGCAAACACCGAACACGGTACATCACGGATCGATAGAAATATGGCGCAAGGCGTTATCCCCGAATGCTACGTTCGTGCAACATCAGCTAATACTGACCAAACTGCCCAAACAGCTTCAATTTTCCGTACTACCTTCGAGAGAGCTGTTGCTGTACACGCTAACGGAGAACTGGCTGCACCCGTTGGTGGTGTACCGGTACGAGGGTGTGACCGGATTCCGGGAGATACTGACGACGAACACCATTCGTCAGAAGGCGAAACGGTTGTCTTTATTGAAGCTGCGACTAGCACGGAAAGAGGTCGTCGCGATTGTAGGCCCAGAGTCTACCGATTTTGTGGAAGTTGTATTTGTTTAGGTTGTGTAATTGATTGCACATTTGTTGAGGTTTGTGTTAATTATTTATGGATATGTGCGCAACGTGAGTGCGTTTGTATGAAAGTATACACAAAAAGATATAATTATAAAAATGCATACAAAATGATAATGATGAATCAATTTGTGTTTATTTTTTATATGAAATGCCGAAATGCGTTGAAAATTATATTGAAAATAACAACATAGTTTTGATAAAACGATGAATGATAGAAAAGGGAACAGTTTTATACCTTTCAAACGATTCGCGCGATGCCGAGTGTGCGTTTTTCGGAACGCGTGCTGTCAAGTACGCGTTTCGTCGCGAATGACAGCTGCTGTCAAATTTCCACGTAAGCGTTCTTTCGTTTCCGGCATCGACGAGTGCTAGCGGACACATTTCGATTAATTAAAAGAATTGTTCTGTAAGTTGTGTTTTTCGGCAGAAAAGGACATTATTTTGCGTGGATCGCGTGTGCACGAGGTGGAAGTTACGATGGCACCCAAATTCCCACCGTTACGATCGATGGGAACAGGAGAATTGGCCAATAAAGTCGGTGTTGTGTACGAAGCCGCCTCCAGTATGAACTGTCAACAGTTCCTCCGGGTGCACGTACGGCCACCCTCGGTGCCTGTGTATCCTTCGCACGAGAATGTCCTTTCCGATGCTGGATGTGTGTGGTGGCAAGTACTAATCGTACGATTTCTTGTTTCGCTCCCCTGCACCGTACAGTTTAATTAAACAGCCAACAAAATGGTTAAGGCCAAGCGTGAGAAGAAGCCGAAGTCGGCCATCAACGAGGTGGTGACACGGGAGTGCACCATTAACCTAAACCGGCGCCTGCACAAGGTCGGCTACAAGAAGCGCTCCCCGCGCGCGATCAAGATCGTGCGTAAGTTTGCCGAGAAGGAGATGGGAACCACGGACGTTCGCATCGACACCCGCCTGAACAAGGCTATCTGGCACCGCGGAATCCGGTAAGGCGAACTTGCTCGCTTGCGCGAGCCTTACTTGCTAAGAGGATGTGCATCTAAACGCTCTCCTTTGCATTATCCATTCGCAGCAACCCACCCTTCCGCATACGCGTGCGCCTGTCCCGCCGCCGTAACGACGACGAGGATTCGCCCAACAAGCTGTACACGCTGGTCACCTACGTCCCCGTGCCCACGTTCAAGGAACTGCAGACCGAAAACGTCGAATCGACGGAAGATTAAGCGGTGTGTGACGACGAGGCACACGGGGCTTTGTAAATATTCGAAGGTTCCGTGTGCTTTGGTGGACAGGCAGACAGGCGGCTTTCGTCGGTGTGTGCGAATAAAGAAGTGAGCGGTGAAGATGGATAAAAACAGCTAAAATCCCACTCTGTATCATGTCTGCAGTTAGTGTTTGGTTCTGAAACGGTTGTGTTTCGAGTTTCGTTGGAGTTGTGTTAGTGTTGATGAGGAATTTGATTCGGTGGAGTTTGTTTAGTTTTTTGGGATGGTGATGGATAAGTGAGGAGTTTTGCTGTGTGAATCCTTTGGAAGTGGTGCTTTGGGAATCTTTTGCCAAAACGTTGTTCTAATTACAGCATGTTAGGTTCTGTGCTTCGTTTTTGGTTTGTTTATCATGATACTTTGAAATACCTTCTCGGCGCTAAGTATGATGGATACTGTGTAATAGGCCCATGTTTTATGAATTATAGTGTCTTTTTTCTTATTGCTACGTTAAGCGGGTCGAGTTCCATTAGTTCGTCCTTGTTTTTTGTCGATTCCCTGTCGCACAATGAGGGTCACGATAAGAGTTGCCGTAACTAAACCGACCATAAAGCCGACCAGCAAACGCATGACGACCAGGCGCACGACCGGCTCGACCATGATGTGGCAATATTGTTTCGGGGTGCTCCTTCCTCGCGGTGACCCTGTGCAGTTGAACCTTATCAATTAAAACCGCACCTTTTCCATCTTATTTTCGGCCAGCCGCAACAACGAAACGAAACAGAGAAGCGCCTACTGGGTGTGTGTGTTAGAACGGGAATAATAAACAATTTATATGCAGTTGCACAATTTACACGCGATTACGGCTTTTCGCGAACAATTTTCTTCTTTTTCAATTTTTTTATTTTTATTTTTATTTTTTATGTTATGACGTTTCCGTGTGTTGATGTTTTGGTCAAGGTCCATTTATACTACAGGCCAGGCTGTCCAGAACGATTTGACAGCAAATAGCGAAAGGAGGAAGAAGACCATTACGATCAAAACAAACCGATGTTTTGATCGGAACACACTCGTTTTTATCCAGCAAACCTCGGCTTTATCTAAAGTATATACTAATTTAACAGTGATACATGCAAGCTAAAGAAGGATTATTGTGTTGTAATAGCGTTTCGTTCGTCGTTTGTGTAAATAAAGTCAGTAATCAGGAGTGTGAGTTTGTCCCGCAGGACCACACGATGAGCGGTAACTTCAACGATCAAACTCTAGCTTCACTTAACAATGATGGGCTTAGTGTCGCAGTGTTAGTTGATTTAATTAATAGCCCTGTTCGCAGCTTCTAATTATTGTGTTTTGTGTTTTAATCCAGCGATTTGTTTTGATTTTGATATGCTCGTAACTGTCAAAATGCTTGTCTAGGTATTAGTCAAGGTCTGATAGAGAGAAGGTCGATGCATCCCATGTATTTTGACAGCTCATCGGGGCAGTTTCGTTTTGGACCAAACTGTCAGATTTGTTTACATTTTGCTCTGATGTGATGGTTGTTTTAATTTTCTCTACCATATCGCTATGGCTGGTAAATGAGGAAGTAGAGATAGTTCGTAACAGTGCTTAAAAAAATCGAGGGCTAAACAACGGTATACAAACAAGCACGCTTTTGGACCAAACTGTCAAAATTACAAAAACAACGAAAACCACCAATGCGACAACCTGTTCCCTACAGGAACCTTGGTATTAGTAATAAAAAAAACTACGGACTCACCTGTAGTCTGTGTATTCACCTTGGAAGGGATCTTGGTTTTGCACGATAGCAGTGGTGTATCTCCAATTCAACATAAATATAAATAACCATAAATTATGTAATTTAGTGTATTTTGCAATAGTTTATTGTGTATATCGATGGAATATGAAATACCAATTTTTCCAATTTTCATTCATAAAATCAAACGAGAAATTCAAAATAAATAAATAATTTCAAGTCACTCGGTTTTGAATTGTTCAACCTGTGCACAGCGCCATCTACATGTCAGCGGCCGAAGTTATCATTTGAATTCAACGATATTTTGAAGGAGGCGAGTTGCAAAAGGGTGGAGATGGTTTA
>KZ069455.1:0-37431 GCA_002091845.1 Anopheles cracens
CTCAAAAGCATAAATCAGCATTGAACAATGCATACCAGCCAACGATCAATGAAGACCAAGCGCGTTGGGTTTGGTCTCTATATCCGAAAGAAGAAATGAAGCAGTCCTCTCAATTTTCATATAGCAACACACCAATCAGATAAGACATCCAAACCCCCCACAAGAAGAGTTGAAGCGAAGGAACCGGATTGTTGTGGCTTGTAATGATAAATAAATATATCCAACCAGCTGGACGACGATAAATAAATACGAGCGGTATAGAAGGTGAAGCAAAATCGTGAAACGCTTGAACGAGAGAAAAATAGCGCTTGATCTCTATATGCTTTAATTGCACCCAGTTGCATGAGCGAGTTCCTGTGCAAACAGAACGCAGGGAATTGTAAAAAGTAAACAGTTTTCAAACCAGCGGGTATTTCCTGACCAGGACCATCGCTTGATTACACGGAGTACCACGGATTGCACAAGGGTCACTATCCCAAATTTACTCCTACTGCATACCATCATAAACCATTCACACGGAGACAAATGTGACATGAGATAAACGTGTTTCCAGGTCCAATAATGTACGATCCATTTTAAATGGTATGTTAGTGTGCCGGTAAAAAGACAACAATTGCTTCGACATGTAATATTTTATCCATATCCTGAAGTATAGGCTATAGGATGATGATATGCGGGCAAAATATAAAAAAGCTATGGTAGAATTTTATGCTTCCCAACAACCAAAGCGGTGAGAAAAATACGGTTCAAGCATGATTGAATTGGATGTCGAATACAAGAAGGGGATTGAAATATCAAATTGCAGACACCACCTCACACTCGATGCAGTCGTAAAACAGATCATTAAATGAAATCGTTAAACCAAATATAAAATAGCAGCGCTTCACAGAGTTTATGTCGCACAATGGTTCATAAAGCAAAAGTATCAATGCAGTAGCTTTGGATTCCAGCGAAGGCAAGTAAGGTTATGAAAATGAAAAATATTTATTTTTCAACTAAACATAATACTAAACGTATAACTAAACATCAACTAAACTACATTTTTATAATTATTTAAACAAAGTTAACAAAATCACATCCTATCCCACCTATATGTACATTTTAGCTTTCGAATGAAATTAGATCTAATTAATTCAAAAGAATGAATATATCCTAAATAGTTAGTCGATCGAAATGTAATCTAGCTAAACTAAGATAAACAACCTTTGCATTCGCTCTAAAGCAGAACCAACAGACTTTCTGTAGGACGACAGCAAAGTAACACATAACTTTTTCTTGCAGTCACATGTATTGCAATGAACGATGTTATCAACAAACGAATGTCTTAAAACTCAAAAGCATAAATCAGCATTGAACAATGCATACCAGCCAACGATCAATGAAGACCAAGCGCGTTGGGTTTGGTCTCTATAAATAAATACGAGCGGTATAGAAGGTGAAGCAAAATCGTGAAACGCTTGAACGAGAGAAAAATAGCGCTTGATCTCTATATGCTTTAATTGCACCCAGTTGCATGAGCGAGTTCCTGTGCAAACAGAACGCAGGGAATTGTAAAAAGTAAACAGTTTTCAAACCAGCGGGTATTTCCTGACCAGGACCATCGCTTGATTACACGGAGTACCACGGATTGCACAAGGGTCACTATCCCAAATTTACTCCTACTGCATACCATCATAAACCATTCACACGGAGACAAATGTGACATGAGATAAACGTGTTTCCAGGTCCAATAATGTACGATCCATTTTAAATGGTATGTTAGTGTGCCGGTAAAAAGACAACAATTGCTTCGACATGTAATATTTTATCCATATCCTCATGTTCCTGATCAGCTACCTGTTTTATAAAGTTTGCCACACCATTAAAATGTGAGAAAAATGAATACCTTTATGATTATAAATTTATGAATAACTATTCTAATTAAGCCATTGATGTCACTGATCATTATAGACAAATTATAATCAGGGTATATCTTCCGGTAATAAAGGCCATTATCTGATTGTTAATTCCTGTTCAAAATGGCAGATCGAATTATAGAACAAAAATTATTTCAAACTCGTCCATCCCGTATGAAAACATGATTAAACTTATGTTCAATAAAAATACACCATATAGGAAATCCTCCATTCATCTGTCATTGCGCAATCGTCTCCAGCTCGATGCGACCCTCACTTCGATACAAAACAGATGACTGAAAAATGTCTCTATTTAGAAGCGGTGCTCACATTTGAATACAAATTGCCCAGGAAAAAAGAGGGGAAAAAATTATGGTGCATTTTGTGCTGGATATAAATGACAAATCAAATATAGTTATTTTCGATATCGATTCTACACGATAGGCGAAACCGACTGCATTCTATGGGTAGCTTTGCAGCATTTTTTTTTCTCAATACAGCATCGATAGAAGTTAAATTCCAGGAAATGCTTATTATTCGCGTCAAGCCTACAGAAACAGTTATGCAAAATATATAACTCAATGTAGTGATAGCACCTGCTCCCGTAAAAACATAAGCTGATAAGATTTGATATTATGACACGACAACTGCAGCTCTAAAAATGCATTCCCTATCAACATGAAGTTTCGGAAGAATCGATACGGTTTTTTTTTAGCATACGATAATGTTTTGTGCCATGATGTGCCACTCTGATACTCGTGATACTCCAGTATATGATTTAGATTCAAAGGATAAACAGCAAAAAGTTGCATCTTTCATAACGATAGATGAGAAGCAAGATATTCATATGCATACCACGACACATCTTGACTAATAGTAGTACCGAACATATTAAAACCAATTAATTGTATGCAAAACAAATATCTTACCGATTCTACGTTTTAGTACATTTGCTAAAAATAGTACCCGTTATGTTATTTGATAATTAAGTGAAACGTTGCTGAATCGTTTGAATATAAAATCTAACAAAATATGCCATATCACAGTGTTAAAAGCGCAATACATAATTGCATCAGATCGAATCGAGGCGCGACACAAATTACATAATGCACGACTGTGCTTTGGATGTAGCCAAAGACCAAATTTCAACCACCAACATTTTCTTGATCATACGCGTCACGACATTAGCACGCACACATGTTGTCATTACATTCATAACGGTGGGAGCGACAGTTTAGATGAAAAAAGGGAGTTTTGTTCGTTGATTGTTCGTCTTTGCCCCGAAAATTGTGGAGCTAACAAGCTACTACAAAAGCGCTTTATGCCAGAATGAAAGGAAAATTACTAAAGGAAACGGCCGTACATTCGCGAATGGAAAATTTTGCAAAGTAAACCACAACGGTAACAAGAAATGTCCCTATCAATGCTGGCGACTGACGCACGCAAAGTTCACGCAGGGTAAACGTTATCGATTGTTGCGGTCAAACTTTCGGATCGCTTAGGGGCAAAAGGTGAATGTTTCTCTTAGACAAGTCAATGTTCGCTCATTATCTTGGTAGTTTTTGTATAGTGTGCCAAGTTTAATTGTGTATTAGATGTTACGAATTTGGTTTGTAGTTGAATTTGTCAAATTTCACACATATAAGCGACACAATGTAGCCGGTATTATAAACTACTCAAATGATATGATTTTAGTTGTTCTGTTCCCAAGACTGTTCTAGACTGTTCCCAAGAAACATTCTCAAATCTTATTTCTGGATACAAAGAACATGCAAATTGCTTTAAAATTTGAAAGGCTACCATCATAAATTAGTAATTTGATGCATTACGAGTGCATAAATTATTCCATCGATTCCCTATTTGTGACTTCACTCGATCTGATCGACTCAATGGCTATCGATTGCACATGCACTAGGCACATCGTATCACCTGTCTATCGAAGGAGCAGGTGGTGTCAATTTTCCTTCCATTACCGACGAATGGCTTCTCGTGTCGTATATCGAGTGTCAGATTGGAAAATGAATCGATTCCACTGAAGACGGTTACATTAGTTTCGAGGTTTGACACCTATAGACAGTATAACGCTGTATGCAATGAGATGGCACAGGAAAATAGCCTCAGTCCATAAGGGACATCGTCATGTTGCATCTAATACAAAATAAATGCAGGGCATGCAAATAAATCGCTCCCACTAAGCCGTTGTTAGTTATATACTTCCGTAAAAATTGGAATATTATGGTAAATTTAATTGATGAATTATTGTTTAGTTATAAGCATTAGCTCTAAGCAATACGGCCAGGCCGTTAATTATTTAAATAAATAATAATAATAATAATTGACACAATTCTATAAAAAAGGGGAACATTTACTTGTGAATCGACATTGAGTGGCATAGTAGGGTGCGGCGATGTGTCAAGGTGTGAAATTTGCTTTTTCAAGCACATTTAAAACACCATCGAAAGCGGGTGGAATTGGTGCTGATTTTACTACATGACAGCGGATGTGAACGTTAACTTGTAAATATGGTCGCAGCAGAAGATGAGGGTAAACCCCCTTCGAACGAGACGACGGTTGTCGGTTCGGTAACTCTCCATCAGGCACTGTCACATTTGCATAGTGATGACAGATGAAGAGTAACCTTTGGTGTGGAAAGGGGAGTTGGTCTTTCACATCGGGTTATATTACTGTAACGAAAAAGGTGCCAATGGCTTGCTAGACACCTTTCAATAGTACTGCACCAGCTCCGCATAGGGATGATTGATATAGAGGATTATATGACAAGATGAAATTATTTTTTCAAATTATTTTCAAAACGTGAAGGCAAGCAAAATCATTTCCACTTAGAACATAAAAAAGAAAAATTCTGCTAGTAGTTTTCTTATCCTATATATGGGAATATAGGTGTCAAAAACGATGATAATTCGAAGCGATCGTTTTTGAGCTATTTAAGTCTCCATAAAAGGAAAGACCTTCAAACAATTTAGTCATGTTGAAGATAGAAATGAAATAAAAGTTTAGCAGCATTTTTAGCAGTTAAAGGTTATAGTGATCACTAAGGAAAAATAAATTAAACAGTGCCTCAAGCTACAAAACAAAACCGAAACGAAGATTAAGCACACGAAAAAAAAATTGTAATGACATTATTAATCTTGTTTTTGACGACATAAAACCAACCGAAAACAAAAAGCCCATTGCAGTAGACAAACGGGAACTGGATCTGTGCCCTAACTGCCCAGAGACAGAGACATATTTTTATCCAATAAACCCAAAAACATCTGACCTAAATACACACCCACAGATGGCATCGGTAAAGACAGGATAAAAACAACGTTCCTGAAGGCACATCACCATGAGAAAGTGCCAATGGAAAAATATCACCCATGTACATCCCTACTGGCATCGAACCTTTGCTCGTGTGCTCTACATAACCAATAACCCAATTCCTATATTATGTTCAATAGCTTTATGTGAAGTGCTCTCCTGTTGTCCGCGATACGATGAAGTTCTTTTCAGATGCTGTCATTATTTCATGACATCACCAAACATGGATGATGAAAAGCTTACTGACGCACGAAAGAGATAAAACGAGAATAAAATAACAGCACATTACTTGTTGGGTAAGACAGAAGCCAAGATGATGTGTCCGAAAAGTTGTGGTTAGTTATTTTTAGGTATAAAAGGTTACTTTTTTACTCCATAGATAACAAACCAACATGGCCTAGCGCCTGTTCAAAGTAGTGAAACACACATGATGTTGTGTTATTTAATGTTATTTTGATATTTCCACTTGAATAACATAATTCCCTGTACCGTAATATTAACAGAAAATTCAAAAGGGATAAGGAAACAATAGTTAGAGCAACTTGCATCGATATATATATCGACAGATATAGTGTTTCTCACCAATCGGATTAATTGAGTTCGTTGACAGTGGAACCTGCCCATACCTAGTTCTTATATCTATCCCGCGAGGGAGTGAAATGGTAAAGGCAATAAAAAATATTTATGACTTGCAGTGCAAATGATTCCATCTCAGGCTTAGAAAAAAAAAGGGGAACGTAAAAGGTCAGAGATGGATGCGGTCGTGAACAGCCTGCTTTGCCGTTATTTCATTCTACGAAATGGTGCATTCCAACATTTTGTTGACTTCTACTAAAAGCGGCAAAAGCAACATTTTGCTCGAGGCAACAGAACTGGGAAATTTTTATTTCGTTATTTTATACTTTTTCGTTTCTTTTATTTCCCGGCTCATTTTGTATCGCAAGATTTTAGACGACAGTTTCGACGAAAGATTGCGATCGGCATTAGAATAGCACGGTTGCTGTGGGTTGTCCCTGTTGGAAAAAAAACTTTTGATAGGCTGTCTTACCGCATAAAAAACCGCTGGCTAAGCAATCAGACGTGATATATAAAAAAAACCTCACGGGCTTTGAGCTGTCAAATGGATCGTGAATGAAGAAACAGTGCTTGCTGCGGTATGCTACACACGGAATGGGTAGCACGTCAACCCAATGGACATTTCGAGGCAAAGGTTACCACGGCGTTTAAGTTTTGTTATATTATGAGTCGACACAACCGATATGACTAAGATGAGAAAAAACCCTTGTGGTGCATTTTATTAAATATTGATTGTTACTTACTGATTTGAAGGTATATTATTGGGTAACACCTTCAACATCATGCGTTTTTATTTATGTGCCCAAATGTTATTATTAAATAAAACATCAAGTAATAGCGCCTATGAATCGAAGAGAGCAAAGATGGTATAAAAGTCTCAGGAAATGTCTATTTTCGATTATATTTAAGCAGAACCATAGAACAAATATGTTTGCTATGGATACCAATTTAATGGAATGAAATGGAAAATAGCTACTTTTCCATGAAAACAATCTGCCCACGGGTTCCATACGCCTGTCCTTTTGTCGTGCTCTACCGTCAACACTAAAAGAACAAATCGCAAACATTGTGCCGTCTGCCATTAAAGTTAGACAAAGTTACAGAGCTAATCAAATATTCCACCTCCGATGACAGTGATGCCTTTACAAACACAGCCTTTCTTTAACCAAACCCACGTGCGATGATCATGTGCGTGTTAGATTTGGTCGTTACTCCGAAGCTCATGCATGGGCTAAATTAAATAACCATTAACAGGGCGTTCACATCACTGGACGTTAAGAAAGACGATGACCCAATACGCCTTGTTGTCGATAAGGTGTAGAACCATAAGCTGCATTCGATTCAGTAAATCCATTTTATGAAAAATAAGACAGAGAGCTGCAATCTGATGTGAACTCGAGTCTGTTTGATGGTGAAAGTGAAATCGAAGAATAGAGCCTCCTGCCCTGGGGCGTAACCTAATCCGTCCATATTCCATCTTTGCTCAATAGGCCACACGTAATGTCATACGGCGAGATTGCTAGGCCATTTCATTCCATCATTTTATCTTTCGTTATGTGAGGTACTCCGGATGTATTCGATATCTGGAGCACAGATACCAAAGTACCAAGCAGAGAAGATGTAACTGGAAATTCGCATGACCCAGATATAGAGAACCGCAGTCACCTTGCCCATCGATCTATAATCAGCAGATCTGAACATCACCAGCTGGTTATGTTGTGCTATCAACCTCCACGGAGAATTTGACACCTCTAAAACGACTCGTCGTGCCCATCCGTTTCCAACTCAGCTGGGACTAGGTAACCAACCATGATAGTGCTTCATCATCGCGACAAAGCGAAACGAAAGCTGTTCGCTAGTCAGACGGAGCACTGATTCATGGCACACATTCCTCGTAAATAGATTTTGACACTTTATTATCTCTGATCCTCTTAAAGGCGGCCAGACAAATGACCATCGTCCAGTTGCACGTTGTACGATGGCATTGCGTTTGGTCGCAGCTGCTTGTGTGTATGCTTCCCTAACACGATTTGAGCACGTCCATTAACCAAGGGTCAGGATACGGGGCCTATTGTCTGACTTGCGGGCTCTCCGTAGACCAACGATTATAAGTGGTTCGGAATGAATTTGTTGTGTCACTGGGCTGACCCGCTGTGGTTCTTCTGGGGCTTCAAAACCGTCGAACCGAACGTGCGGAAGCGTTCCAAACCGATTGCCGACCGATAGTATAAAGATGTTGCCGATGCCTATCACATCGTTCACCGTTTCATTTCATTACCGTTGTTTTGCGAACTGTCTTCCATACCATAAATGTTAACTCATCGTGTATTTTTTTTATCATAACAACATGCCTTAAGACCAAGACATAACAAAAAAAAAATCCAGTCTATTAACGATGCACACATTCAAACATGTGCGTGTTAGATTTGGTCGTTACTCCGAAGCTCATGCATGGGCTAAATTAAATAACCATTAACAGGGCGTTCACATCACTGGACGTTAAGAAAGACGATGACCCAATACGCCTTGTTGTCGATAAGGTGTAGAACCATAAGCTGCATTCGATTCAGTAAATCCATTTTATGAAAAATAAGACAGAGAGCTGCAATCTGATGTGAACTCGAGTCTGTTTGATGGTGAAAGTGAAATCGAAGAATAGAGCCTCCTGCCCTGGGGCGTAACCTAATCCGTCCATATTCCATCTTTGCTCAATAGGCCACACGTAATGTCATACGGCGAGATTGCTAGGCCATTTCATTCCATCATTTTATCTTTCGTTATGTGAGGTACTCCGGATGTATTCGATATCTGGAGCACAGATACCAAAGTACCAAGCAGAGAAGATGTAACTGGAAATTCGCATGACCCAGATATAGAGAACCGCAGTCACCTTGCCCATCGATCTATAATCAGCAGATCTGAACATCACCAGCTGGTTATGTTGTGCTATCAACCTCCACGGAGAATTTGACACCTCCAAAACGACTCGTCGTGTCCATCCGTTTCCAACTCAGCTGGGACTAGGTAACCAACCATGATAGTGCTTCATCATCGCGACAAAGCGAAACGAAAGCTGTTCGCTAGTCAGACGGAGCACTGATTCATGGCACACATTCCTCGTAAATAGATTTTGACACTTTATTATCTCTGATCCTCTTAAAGGCGGCCAGACAAATGACCATCGTCCAGTTGCACGTTGTACGATGGCATTGCGTTTGGTCGCAGCTGCTTGTGTGTATGCTTCCCTAACACGATTTGAGCACGTCCATTAACCAAGGGTCAGGATACGGGGCCTATTGTCTGACTTGCGGGCCCACTTCGCTGCCTGGTGAGTGAAGCACACACAAGTGCAAGCGCTTTAGAAGCAGTTATAAAGTGTACGCAACCAACTTTCCCTGCAGCCCGAGATAGCAGAACAGACCGTGCAACATCAGGATGCTATATTTACCATGCTGGACGAAGCGAAACGAATCAGCTCAACCCTCATTTGCACGGATCGCGAAATTGCTTGTAGCGGAAATGGCACGAATGGCAGCAAGGCTGTGCTTCGAAAAGCCTACAAAGCGAGAATATTAATTGTTGCACTGTCGCATCGTGCGCAAATTGCAAAGCGGTTGTAACGATGCTGAACAGGGCATCTGCAAGAAATTGTTGGCGATAAAACCACGACCATCGTTGGTGGTAATCGTCTTCGTCGATATTGTGGCAATTTTGGTCATGAATGTTATGAACGCCAAATGGAATTAATTGATTCTATGATAAGGAAAAGGAAAAGAGTGGCATTTCTCGTCAAATATGTAATTCTTAAATGTTTTAAAATGTGATTCCAATGTTGTACATTTGAATAGCTATTCCGTTTTACATGAAAAGTTGAGATAGAAAGTTGGGGTATATTTTATTTAGAAAATATAATTTTGTAGGTTAATGACAGCGGTGGAGACCCTACAGACATAGAGAGTGAAGACAGTATTTAAACTTAATAATTTACCATTGTAAAAACATAGAAACTTTGAGTAACATCTTTTAAAATCCAAATATTTTTATATCAAATTGTGTTATAAATTGTACAATCAGCTGTGCCCATGTTGTTATATAAACATTTATCTTCAAACGCTGAACTATAATAATGACCAGCAGCTTTGAATAAGGTCATCAACATACTGCGCAGAACGGAAGATAGAAATACAAAGTTACAACGGAGCTTGACAATTCTACCTCACCTGACTAGCACTGCACTTAATGCTACTTCAGGACGTTGGAAATAATGTATTTCTGCACATTTAACGTACGTAATTTCATTTGCTCGTTATGTACTCGAGCACTTGTACCGTACCAACGTTTTCCAGTCGGACAAATTTTCCAGTGTGTGCGTGTCAACCAAACATCGCATCCTGTTTGCTACTGCCGTACACGGCTAGCGAAGGACTACGAAGGAAATTGTTTGACGCGTTTAAGAACCGTGTCGTCTCGTACTTCCTCCAACTCCGTCTGGGTGATTCCACTTCGCTGCCTGGTGAGTGAAGCACACACAAGTGCAAGCGCTTTAGAAGCAGTTATAAAGTGTACGCAACCAACTTTCTCTGCAGCCCGAGATAGCAGAACAGACCGTGCAACATCAGGATGCTATATTTACCGTGCTGGACGAAGCGAAACGAATCAGCTCAACCCTCATTTGCACGGATCGCGAAATTGCTTCTAGCGGAAATGGCACGAATGGCAGCAAGGCTGTGCTTCGAAAAGCCTACAAAGCGAGAATATTAATTGTTGCACTGTTGCATCGTGCGCAAATTGCAAAGCGGTTGTAACGATGCTGAACAGGGCATCTGCAAGAAATTGTTGGCGATAAAACCACGACCATCGTTGGTGGTAATGGTCTTCGTCGATATTGTGGCAATTTTGGTCATGAATGTTATGAACGCTAAATGGCATTAATTGATTCTATGATAAGGAAATGGAAAAGAGTGGCATTTCTCGTCAAATATGTAATTCTTAAATGTTTTAAAATGTGATTCCAATGTTGTACATTTGAATAGCTATTCCGTTTTACATGAAAAGTTGAGATAGAAAGTTGGGGTATATTTTATTTAGAAAATATAATTTTGTAGGTTAATGACAGCGGTGGAGACCCTACAGACATAGAAAGTGAAGACAGTATTTAAACTTAATAATTTACCATTGTAAAAACATAGAAACTTTGAGTAACATCTTTTAAAATCCAAATATTTTTATATCAAATTGTGTTATAAATTGTACAATCAGCTGTGCCCATGTTGTTATATAAACATTTATCTTCAAACGCTGAACTATAATAATGACCAGCAGCTTTGAATAAGGTCATCAACATACTGCGCAGAACGGAAGATAGAAATACAAAGTTACAACGGAGCTTGACAATTCTACCTCACCTGACTAGCACTGCACTTAATGCTACTTCAGGACGTTGGAAATAATGTATTTCTGCACATTTAACGTACGTAATTTCATTTGCTCGTTATGTACTCGACGCTTGTACCGTACGTTGGTACGTCGTTTTCCAGTCGGACAAATTTTCCAGTGTGTGCGTGTCAACCAAACATCGCATCCTGTTTGCTACTGCCGTACACGGCTAGCGAAGGACTACGAAGGAAATTGTTTGACGCGTTTAAGAACCGTGTCGTCTCGTACTTCCTCCAACTCCGTCTGGGTGATTGCTACTCCGCGAAAAATCAAACACTCTATCCTGTCACGGCCGAACCCAGTTTCGCTCGCAGACAACAACGCCAGCGACGATCTGGGCTACGGTTCGCGTGTTCAAATGTGAATCTTCGACACAACTTTTCTGCTTTCCCATTATGTGCCAGTACACATTGCGGGCGAAAGTGTCGTCGTCGTCGTCGCTTACTGAAATTTTATTTTCCTAGAACAATATTTTCGAGCTGTATATGAAAACGAGCTAACGTGCGCAAGGATAAAAGCTTTCAAGTTCAATGCACAACATCGCACAACAAGTCTCACTTTTTCCCCGCTCTGGCACAGGATTACGTCCCGGTCGGATTTTAAGATGACGAGAAAATGGTAAAAATCGTAATTTCACTCACGACACACGATGATGTTTGTTGTAGGAATGGTTGGATGATGGTTCAAAAAAAACATTATTCCGAAATGAACAACACAGCACGAGACCGGTTACAAATGTGGTTGTACTTAATTTTAATAGTTTATGTTGTACATTAATAATTATTACCATACACAGTTTTTGGGTAAACACCAAGACGAAACCGAAAGCCATAAGTAGTCTAAAGCCCCACAAGTAATGGCTATCACCATCACCGCCGTGGCTTACTCTGGATCCCTTCCACAGGGCGACCGAAGCCAACCATACCGGGTTCGAAAGCATTACTAATCTCTACACGCTAGTCCGCCTCTGTCTGGCATCGGAACCTTTTTTACCCAAATCTCTTGGAAACGTTACTCTGCTACCGTCAACATCCTAGCGCTGTGGAACTAAACAAGCCATCCCTATTAGGTACTGGGAATGGTGCAGCCGGATTGTCTATCTCGGGTCGACAGAAATCCGAGCACAGTTCGATGCCAAGAAGGATGCCGGAGAAAATATCAAAAAGATTTATCACGATCTACGAGAACAACAACGCTGGCAAGCAGCAGCTATTAATAGTATAATGCTGGAACGATGCGGACAAAAGGTAGGTACACGTAGGGAAGGTTGTACGTGGCGGAAAATCACTTTACCTCTCCTCTCCACAGCGCGTTATGAAGAAAACTTTCCATCGCGGGGGAAGATAGCATCGATCGAATCAAGCAGACCCGGGAACCTTATCCGTTCCTCGCATCCGATCCGACGTGGATTACATGCCTCTAACAACTCGGCAACAAGCTCTAGCTGCTTCGCTTTGGCTTATGTTACGTCTTCATCTTCTTATCAATCGAGAAACAGTGCTGCGTCCATCATCATCATTCATCAACAATCGAGCCACAGGATGAGGCCATATTTCCTTTCTGCCGACAAAGATAACATCGTGGGTCTGCTAAATGGATGAAATACATGCTGGAATAATATCGGGCAGGATAATACCACTTCGCTGCCTGGTGAGTGAAGCACACACAAGTGCAAGCGCTTTAGAAGCAGTTATAAAGTGTACGCAACCAACTTTCTCTGCAGCCCGAGATAGCAGAACAGACCGTGCAACATCAGGATGCTATATTTACCGTGCTGGACGAAGCGAAACGAATCAGCTCAACCCTCATTTGCACGGATCGCGAAATTGCTTCTAGCGGAAATGGCACGAATGGCAGCAAGGCTGTGCTTCGAAAAGCCTACAAAGCGAGAATATTAATTGTTGCACTGTTGCATCGTGCGCAAATTGCAAAGCGGTTGTAACGATGCTGTTCCAAGCATCTGTGAAGGAAATTTTCCGTGAATTTCATATAACAATCACGTATTACCAGGTGTCCAGGAGCGTGAACTTGTCTTATGGATCAATCTGCAATTCGGTAACCAAAACGTATTTTGTCGTCACGGGTGTTATGGTTTTTGTTTGCGATAAATTTGAAATATACAATGTGGAAAAACGTTGTTTTTCTCATGTTTTTATTGTTATTTGTATGCTTCAATGTTGCCTAAAAACTAAATGTGGACAATATGCGTCCATGCTGAATTGATATTCTTGCCTAACAAAATAAAAACATTCTACATTATGTACTTCTACATATTTTGAATATTCTCAGCTTTTACCATAATTCAATTTCGTTGTTTTGCTCGGATTAAACATTACTTAGCATTCTGTCTACTGTCTTTCTAGTTTGGTTGCGCTCGTCAGCAGTTCAGTTGAAATAATTTTATCTTTGGACGACGAACGTATTTGTTATGGGTAGTGTATCGTACATGTCAACATATTTTCATTCACGTTCCGGAATAAACATAGTGATTCTCTTCCAGTTCAACTATCAACCTAAAAGTTCAACGTTATGCGCAGACGCTCGAAGACGTTATTTTAAATTATTATTCTATCCACCGTCAGAGTAATGTTTTGGATAGACGAATATAGTTTTTTTTTTAAATAAATAGATTTAACAGAAAAGCATTTCAAGATTTATAAATAAATCATAATAAATCCTGCATCTGCAATGTTATTTCCTTTACCAGTGGATGTAAACATTTCCATGTAGATCTTCGCAGCCAAACATTTCCATGTAGATCTTTGCCTATTGTTCGTGCTGTTACCTTAAAGTGTGACAATCGTTTTTGTGTATTGCTATCGCGATAGTATTCGGTTCTCTGCGACGATGTTATCGGCAAGTCCAAAAACGTTATCTCTCGAGTTGTTACGCATGCAACATGATGATGATGAGCTGCTTTGCATATCTGCGCGACTTTTTCATGCTGTTGTGTGAGGGTTGTTTAGGTCGGTTGATGAAATTTGTGCGGAATTTGGCTTAGTCTTCACTACTGGACGGGAGATCATCATGATGTATTGTTTAGCGAGCAGCATGACCTGGGTTCCCTTCGGTAGGGAACGGCATATATGAATTGGTGTTTATTAACAGAGACCACCGCGTCACTTTTGTAGAAGCTATAAATCAATTTTCTCTTGCTTTTGCATCGTGTTCCTAGAACGGTTGCAGTTTCGTTTCGCATGAATTCATGTCGCATCTCATATTTTGAAGGAAATTTAACTGAACTTTCTTTTCACTTCTGTTTCTGTTCTTTTCTGTTCTTTTCAAGCTGTTTCAGAAGCCAGCATTTTGCACGACTAGAATAGGACAAAAAGACCACTCCCAGTTTAAATTATATTTTGTTTCATCATTAAAAACATTGTTTGAAATATATTAGATTTAAATATGTTATGATGAAAAAACCTTAAACTGAGGTGATGGTGAAAATTAACATGTAATTGCCAACGTATTTGTTCTGTTCCGTATCGAAATGCGCATAAATTAGATTGCGTTTTAGAGATTCCTCTTCCAAAATCGCTTTCGCCAAATCATTGGGTTTCTATCATTTGCACTGCGTGTATTCTGCGTGTTTATTTAACTCCTTCACCTATATTAAGCCGGTTGAAGTTAGAAGCGTTAGTGGTAATCGTTGTTTCGTTTCATTTAACAATCGATCGTTGATCTGTGATAATCGACTCATTTGTTCTTTACATTCACAGTTCCCTGAACATAAATTAAATTCGTGATAAATTAATTTGCTTAATCCATTGTCGGAACGGTGAAAGCACAAAGTATCTCTCTATTCATTAACCTTTATGCTTCATTGTGGCATTCATTAACATGCATTGAATGAACATATAGCTTATGCTTCTCCTTGCCTTTGCCTTTGAAAGGTGATGATGTGCTTATTTTTCATCGTTGTACGATTTCTTTCATCATCCCCTTCAGCTCATTTTCGCATCAAACTATCATAATCTGTCATAAATATGCAAATTAACAGATAATTATATAAATAGATTTTCTATTATCATAACCTCTCTTGTGCAACAGTGTCTACGGGTATTGGAATAGTGATATCTTTTGGTATTTTACTATTGACTAAATACTCGACAGTTTAGGTGGTATTTCGCGCTCAGCATGAGGGGAGTTCATTAAATATTCACTTTGTCTAAATTAGGCTTTTTCAACAAACACATCACTCGTTAAGTTATATTTTTCGATCGGGAAATGAAAGTCTGTGTGTCCCTCTTTCCGAGTCGTTTTTTCCTTGAAAATAACGTTTGTTCCATTTAAGTGTTCTGCAAACGGTCATATCTCAAACACTTATCAGACTTTTACCGACCATCCGTAGACAACATTGGCGGGACAACTTGGGTATTCAAAAACAAACTCGTGGTTCAACTTCTAGGAGTATGTAGTAGCTCCTGTATGCGGTCAACCGTGCAATGCAATTTAATGCTCGAAGGTGGTCATCAACCTTTCCTTTGTTGCAGCATTAAGTAGCTCCTGTATGCGGTCAACCGTGCAATGCAATTTAATGCTCGAAGGTGGTCATCAACCTTTCCTTTGTTGCAGCATTATGATTTAATTAAATTAGTATCATTCGATTCATGTGTGCGGCTTTGCAGATCACGTACGGCTACGCAAATTTCATGCGAGTGTAGCTGATATGATACTGCAAATTCAATGCAGTACATGAGACGTGCAGGCGTGCAGATAACATCGGTCGTGCTATCGTGGAGCTGTTGAAAATCTCAAATCAAGTTATGGGTTTCGAATGAATTTGTTTGTGTGCGGTTCTATTCTCCTATCTACGTTATTTCCTTGAAGTATGAATTCAGTATATTGTATCGTACACCGAATGAGCTGTTATGGAGTGAGGAAATGCAATTCAATAATAGTTTGAACTTACATTCGCATCAGTTACACCCACGACATTTAAAACGGGACCGCTGGGAGAAAACAGTAACCTACATATGAGAAATGTGTGATTTATTGGTTTTACAACTACTTCCTTTATTTCCTGAAGATGGAGAAAGAAAGCTCGCAAAAGGTTGTTCGTTTCTGATCATTCTTCCTACGCGAAGCAAAATCACGACCTCCGGCAAAACAATGCTCAGTGTTTGCGTAGTTGTATGTGCTTGAAAAACTTAAAACACAGGGAACACAACATCCGTCCAAGCTGTGAATACAGAGGATGACCCTTCATTCAGGATTCGAATCCTGGTGTATATTATAAGAAACTAGGTCGTCTCTAATTTCGTTGTTTTTTGGTAGGATAATTGTTGATTTTTTCGATTCGTTTAATCTTGTTTTCTAAGTTACCAATTGCACCATTTGAATAATCCCATATATTTTGTTTCATTGTTGATTTTTTCGATTCGTTTAATCTTGTTTTCTAAGTTACCAATTGCACCATTTGAATAATCCCATATATTTTGTTTCGTTACAGGTATGTTCAACAATGCATATAATTCACGACTGTGAGATTAAGATGTCTCTGATGTGGTGAGTGCTGTGACGCAAATTATGTTTTACGTTATATGTATCGATCTCAACAAACGCAACTTTATGCTGTTCTCAAATTCGCATCATTTCTTGTAAACACAATAATTATGTAAACTTTCGTTCTTACTATTGTTTTTCTGCTGAATTAATCAAATGAATATACATCATGGAATAAAAACACATTATTTGTTCTATATATTTCTACATTTCTTTATACACTTTCTCAAAATATAAGTTTACATGGAGTTGTGCTTGCATCTGCCGAACCTCATTACGTTCAACCAATTAAGGTATTCTTTTAATTATTATGACTTATTTGGAACCCAATGAAACGTCTTACATGAAATTGACTTCTCAAGTTGTACGCTTCGTTTACAGATATATTTTCCTTGAAAATCCTACTGTTTTCTTCCGCCTGTGTCATTGTCCACAGCGCTTTGCATGTGAAGGAATTAATTTGCTCACCTAAGCGTGTGGTGGGAACGTTTTTCGCGCTTCGTGCTATCAAATTACCATACCGTTTTCACAACCGGATGAATCTTCCGGTTCGCTGCGGGACCGCGTGTCGAGCTTCACCATTTCCCAGCAGCTTAAAAGCTCCACTCCTTGGAGAAAAATAAAGATGAAGCATAATTTGCACTTACTACAATCCACCGTTTTTCGCTGCTTCACCCAATCCTGGAGCTTTTATTTTTCGTTCCATTCACTCGTCTGGTCGCACGCAAACCGCCAAACGAGGGAAAGCGAAGGACGAAATCCTTCCTCCGACCGGCCAAAGTTCGTTCGTGTCGCAGCGCCAGGGAGCCACTCAAATAAAAGTCAAAAAGGCGCACAAAAGTGCGCAGCAAAAATGGAGTCCGTGGTCGTGGTCTGCGAAACGCGAGACGCGAAAATTAAACGAACGCGAAGCGGAAACTATTCGATTCCGTTGGGGGCATTCCGGTTCTAGCCGTCGAGTTCACGACAGGACCTGGAATGTCGGAGCGATGCGAATGGCGACGGGAGTTTGATGGTGCTGTTGTTATTTCCTCCAGGCATCGGGTAACTTCCGTCCTGGCCATGCCGCGCTATCCACGCCGGGTAGCTTGATGGGTACCACACCCGACACGACACGGTCGGTTGGTGTCTGTCAGGCGGAATTCCGTTTCTTTAGCTCATATTTTTCATTCGCCTATTACGCTGGGACGTTTAAAGTGACGGCAATACGCAACAGCGGGCCCGCCAGACTGTATTGTGTTGGATTTTCTTCGAAAAATTCTGCACAGCCATAGCCTGCAGGTTATTCCAACACTTCTGTTCAGTGTAAGTTCGGCGCTGTTTGCAGTGCACCAAGTGGGAAAGTATTGTACGTACCGAAAAGTCCATAGCCATGTCGTGGCTCGGGGTGCAAGAGAGAGGAGCAAATAAATGTTCTTCCCATCGTTTTATTTGGCACGGAATGTGTACGGCAGACGAGTCTATGACTTATTTGCTTAAATCGTTTTTAAACTCAATTATTCTTATGAGTCTCATTTGATGTTTTTTTTTAATGGAAAGAATACATTAAAATATATTCCACAATTCCAGCTAAATAGCAATCATCTATTGCAATGTTCCTAAATTCCTCCATTTATTGTTCATATCCCTTGATTTCCAGTAAATTGCTTCTTATCGATAGCAGATGCCAGAGTTTAAGCTACTCCATTGCGGCAAAACTGCTCCTTGTAATGATTAACTAGAATTTTCTGTACATTCATCTTATTATCCGTTGCGATAACGTTTTATTTCAGTGCTAGATGGAATGAACCATCATCCAACCATTCCTACAACAAACATCATCGTGTGTCGTGAGTGAAATTACGATTTTTACCATTTTCTCGTCATCTTAAAATCCGACCGGGACGTAATCCTGTGCCAGAGCGGGGAAAAAGTGAGACTTGTTGTGCGATGTTGTGCATTGAACTTGAAAGCTTTTATCCTTGCGCACGTTAGCTCGTTTTCATATACAGCTCGAAAATATTGTTCTAGGAAAATAAAATTTCAGTAAGCGACGACGACGACGACACTTTCGCCCGCAATGTGTACTGGCACATAATGGGAAAGCAGAAAAGTTGTGTCGAAGATTCACATTTGAACACGCGAACCGTAGCCCAGATCGTCGCTGGCGTTGTTGTCTGCGAGCGAAACTGGGTTCGGCCGTGACAGGATAGAGTGTTTGATTTTTCGCGGAGTAGCAATCACCCAGACGGAGTTGGAGGAAGTACGAGACGACACGGTTCTTAAACGCGTCAAACAATTTCCTTCGTAGTCCTTCGCTAGCCGTGTACGGCAGTAGCAAACAGGATGCGATGTTTGGTTGACACGCACACACTGGAAAATTTGTCCGACTGGAAAACGTTCTCGTGCTGTGTTGTTCATTTCGGAATAATGTTTTTTTTTCTAGTCTGGCTATTCCCGTCTGGGTTCTTCCCGTCTGGTGTGGTTTGCTTTACGGACGAGCGACATAATCCGCATGATCTGCGACGATGCTCCTACCTTTCTTCCTCATGTTGTTATTGGCTATCGTACTCCTGCACATCTAGTCTGTATAGAATGAAAAGAATTTCTTCACGCAGGACGATCCTGAGGGCAGCTGAATGTGTGCGTGTGTAAACCGAGTGAATACAGAGATTAATTATGCTCTATATCGGGTGTTGCTGGAATGGCATTGGGACAGTGAAATCAGAATAATTTAGTGTCACATTGCATGTGCAGCACGATCGATGGAGTTTTTTTTATGTTGTCGAGCACACTGAATCTGTTAAATGGATGCATCGTTCATTGTTGATTGATCACAGCCTCAATTACAATGTCTATAGTAGTTATTTTCGTCACATAATCATTGGAAGAACTTTTTCTTTCATCTTTTTTAATAACATTTTAAATTGCACATTGTATATGTATTGTTATTTGTCCAGTTTATTGGGATTGAATGAATCGTATTTATTATAAATAGTTGTTTGTTTTGTTTACTATAGAATGCTTCCCTTCTTCATTATCTTTTTACTGATTTTGTATCAACAAATAAGGAAGTATATCTTCCACATCCTGCCCGCTGAGAGGAAACGTTTCGAACAAATATGTCCTCAGTTGAAAGGCCAGCTAATGTGGTCCATTTGTCAAATTGGGTCGTGCACCGTCGTCGAGGGTGGTCCGCAGCAGCCCTTCGACGTCAGATGGTCAAATTATTTTGGATATCTTTCTTCATACATCCTTTTCGCAGGACCTCACGTTCATCTATTTATCTATTTTTCGCTATTAAAATTAAGTACAACCACATTTGTAACCGGTCTCGTGCTGTGTTGTTCATTTCGGAATAATGTTTTTTTTCTAGTCTGGCTATTCCCGTCTGGGTTCTTCCCGTCTGGTGTGGTTTGCTTTACGGACGAGCGACATAATCCGCAGATGTGATAGGCATCGGCAACATCTTTATACTATCGGTCGGCAATCGGTTTGGAACGCTTCCGCACGTTCGGTTCGACGGTGGTGCGAACTGACTTTCAAAATTCTGCCGCAGGCAATCTCTGGAGAAATGCTCGTAGATGAAAGTGTTCGGGAGGCGTTATACAGCTGCCTTGTTCAGAGTGTTCCGGTGGGGGATTCCGGATTGAAATTGAAGTTTCGTGAGATCTTTTCGTACCTTCGGCAATTTTCGTCGTTGCTACACCCAGTCAAACCGAACGTACATGCACGACCGAACTGACCGAAATATGACATTATGGTGGGTTACTAACGAACATTGATTTTGGTAGCCTTGTGGCGATCTTTGAATGTTTAGTACTGTCTGGCATGGTGATTTTAGTTACTGCTGTGCTTGATATTAATTCTGTCTTCTCTGTGCTATGCCATTAACCATGTATGCCATGTTCATGAACAATGAAATCGTGTGATTTCCGAGGCTGTGGAAATCATAACGGAGAAATAATGAAAGCCGCATTTCTAAGATATAGTTATCGTTGCAATCCGTATTACACAGTGCTGATACTTCCCTGGTATGCTGAAAAGTCATGTGTTGGAAGATTCACGAAATTGCTCGTTATATTCGCTTGCTGTGACAACACGTACCTGCAACATATGCGATTGTGGTATATGATAGAATAATGATAGTATTTTGTTTCATTCATTCCATTGTAGAAACCATTTGCAGATCCACGCTGCATATTTTACTGGACCATTGGCTTGGCAGGCGTTTATAATGGCAAAAGCATCATTGCAAATCATCGCACGTGGGTTTGGTTAAAGAAAGGCTGTGTTTGTAAAGGCATCACTGTCATCGGAGGTGGAATATTTGATTAGCTTTGTAACTTTGTCTAACTTTAATGGCAGACGACACAATGTTTGCGATTTGTTCTTTTAGTGTTGACGGTAGAGCACGACAAAAGGACAGGCGTATGGAACCCGTGGGCAGATTGTTTTCATGGAAAAGTAGCTATTTTCCATTTCATTCCATTAAATTGGTATCCATAGCAAACATATTTGTTCTATGGTTCTGCTTAAATATAATCGAAAATAGACATTTCCTGAGACTTTTATACCATCTTTGCTCTCTTCGATTCATAGGCGCTATTACTTGATGTTTTATTTAATAATAACATTTGGGCACATAAATAAAAACGCATGATGTTGAAAGTGTTTCCCAATAATATACCTTCAAATCAGTAAGTAACAATCAATATTTAATAAAATGCACCACAAGGATTTTTTCTCATCTTAGTCATATCGGTTGTGTCGATTCATAATATAACAAAACCTAAACGCCGTGGTAACCTTTGCCTCGAAATGTCCATTGGGTTGACGTGCTACCCATTCCGTGTGTAGCATACCGCAGCAAGCACTGTTTCTTCATTCACGATCTATTTGACAGCTCAAAGCCCGTGAGGTTTTTTTTATATATCACGTCTGATTGCTTAGCCAGCGGTTTTTTATGCGGTAAGACAGCCTATCAAAAGTTTTTTTTCCAACAGGGACAACCCACAGCAACCGTGCTATTCTAATGCCGATCGCAATCTTTCGTCGAAACTGTCGTCTAAAATCTTGCGATACAAAATGAGCCGGGAAATAAAAGAAACGAAAAAGTATAAAATAACGAAATAAAAATTTCCCAGTTCTGTTGCCTCGAGCAAAATGTTGCTTTTGCCGCTTTTAGTAGAAGTCAACAAAATGTTGGAATGCACCATTTCGTAGAATGAAATAACGGCAAAGCAGGCTGTTCACGACCGCATCCATCTCTGACCTTTTACGTTCCCCTTTTTTTTTCTAAGCCTGAGATGGAATCATTTGCACTGCAAGTCATAAATATTTTTTATTGCCTTTACCATTTCACTCCCTCGCGGGATAGATATAAGAACTAGGTATGGGCAGGTTCCACTGTCAACGAACTCAATTAATCCGATTGGTGAGAAACACTATATCTGTCGATATATATATCGATGCAAGTTGCTCTAACTATTGTTTCCTTATCCCTTTTGAATTTTCTGTTAATATTACGGTACAGGGAATTATGTTATTCAAGTGGAAATATCAAAATAACATTAAATAACACAACATCATGTGTGTTTCACTACTTTGAACAGGCGCTAGGCCATGTTGGTTTGTTATCTATGGAGTAAAAAAGTAACCTTTTATACCTAAAAATAACTAACCACAACTTTTCGGACACATCATCTTGGCTTCTGTCTTACCCAACAAGTAATGTGCTGTTATTTTATTCTCGTTTTATCTCTTTCGTGGGTCAGTAAGCTTTTCATCATCCATGTTTGGTGATGTCATGAAATAATGACAGCATCTGAAAAGAACTTCATCGTATCGCGGACAACAGGAGAGCACTTCACATAAAGCTATTGAACACAATAACCAGCTGGTGATGTTCAGATCTGCTGATTATAGATCGATGGCCAAGGCGACTGCGGTTCTCTATATCTGGGTCATGCGAATTTCCAGTTACATCTTCTCTGCTTGGTACTTTGGTATCTGTGCTCCAGATATCGAATACATCCGGAGTACCTCACATAACGAAAGATAAAATGATGGAATGAAATGGCCTAGCAATCTCGCCGTATGACATTACGTGTGGCCTATTGGGCAAAGATGGAATATGGACGGATTAGGTTACGCCCCAGGGCAGGAGGCTCTATTCTTCGATTTCACTTTCACCATCAAACAGACTCGAGTTCACATCAGATTGCAGCTCTCTGTCTTATTTTTCATAAAATGGATTTACTGAATCGAATGCAGCTTATGGTTCTACACCTTATCGACAACAAGGCGTATTGGGTCATCGTCTTTCTTAACGTCCAGTGATGTGAACGCCCTGTTAATGGTTATTTAATTTAGCCCATGCATGAGCTTCGGAGTAACGACCAAATCTAACACGCACATGCTTGAATGTGTGCATCGTTAATAGACTGGATGTTTTTTTTTGTTATGACTTGGTCTTAAGGCATGTTGTTATGATACAAAAAAATACACGATGAGTTAACATTTATGGTATGGAAGATAGTTCGAAAAACAACGGTAATGAAATGAAACGGTGAATGATGTGATAGGCATCGGCAACATCTTTATACTATCGGTCGGCAATCGGTTTGGAACGCTTCCGCACGTTCGGTTCGACGGTGGTGCGAACTGACTTTCAAAATTCTGCCGCAGGCAATCTCTGGAGAAATGCTCGTAGATGAAAGTGTTCGGGAGGCGTTATACAGCTGCCTTGTTCAGAGTGTTCCGGTGGGGGATTCCGGATTGAAATTGAAGTTTCGTGAGATCTTTTCGTACCTTCGGCAATTTTCGTCGTTGCTACACCCAGTCAAACCGAACGTACATGCACGACCGAACTGACCGAAATATGACATTATGGTGGGTTACTAACGAACATTGATTTTGGTAGCCTTGTGGCGATCTTTGAATGTTTAGTACTGTCTGGCATGGTGATTTTAGTTACTGCTGTGCTTGATATTAATTCTGTCTTCTCTGTGCTATGCCATTAACCATGTATGCCATGTTCATGAACAATGAAATCGTGTGATTTCCGAGGCTGTGGAAATCATAACGGAGAAATAATGAAAGCCGCATTTCTAAGATATAGTTATCGTTGCAATCCGTATTACACAGTGCTGATACTTCCCTGGTATGCTGAAAAGTCATGTGTTGGAAGATTCACGAAATTGCTCGTTATATTCGCTTGCTGTGACAACACGTACCTGCAACATATGCGATTGTGGTATATGATAGAATAATGATAGTATTTTGTTTCATTCATTCCATTGTAGAAACCATTTGCAGATCCACGCTGCATATTTTACTGGACCATTGGCTTGGCAGGCGTTTATAATGGCAAAAGCATCATTGCAAATCATCGCACGTGGGTTTGGTTAAAGAAAGGCTGTGTTTGTAAAGGCATCACTGTCATCGGAGGTGGAATATTTGATTAGCTTTGTAACTTTGTCTAACTTTAATGGCAGACGACACAATGTTTGCGATTTGTTCTTTTAGTGTTGACGGTAGAGCACGACAAAAGGACAGGCGTATGGAACCCGTGGGCAGATTGTTTTCATGGAAAAGTAGCTATTTTCCATTTCATTCCATTAAATTGGTATCCATAGCAAACATATTTGTTCTATGGTTCTGCTTAAATATAATCGAAAATAGACATTTCCTGAGACTTTTATACCATCTTTGCTCTCTTCGATTCATAGGCGCTATTACTTGATGTTTTATTTAATAATAACATTTGGGCACATAAATAAAAACGCATGATGTTGAAAGTGTTTCCCAATAATATACCTTCAAATCAGTAAGTAACAATCAATATTTAATAAAATGCACCACAAGGATTTTTTCTCATCTTAGTCATATCGGTTGTGTCGATTCATAATATAACAAAACCTAAACGCCGTGGTAACCTTTGCCTCGAAATGTCCATTGGGTTGACGTGCTACCCATTCCGTGTGTAGCATACCGCAGCAAGCACTGTTTCTTCATTCACGATCTATTTGACAGCTCAAAGCCCGTGAGGTTTTTTTTTATATATCACGTCTGATTGCTTAGCCAGCGGTTTTTTATGCGGTAAGACAGCCTATCAAAAGTTTTTTTTCCAACAGGGACAACCCACAGCAACCGTGCTATTCTAATGCCGATCGCAATCTTTCGTCGAAACTGTCGTCTAAAATCTTGCGATACAAAATGAGCCGGGAAATAAAAGAAACGAAAAAGTATAAAATAACGAAATAAAAATTTCCCAGTTCTGTTGCCTCGAGCAAAATGTTGCTTTTGCCGCTTTTAGTAGAAGTCAACAAAATGTTGGAATGCACCTTTTCGTAGAATGAAATAACGGCAAAGCCGGCTGTTCACGACCGCATCCATCTCTGACCTTTTACGTTCCCCTTTTTTTCTAAGCCTGAGATGGAATCATTTGCACTGCAAGTCATAAATATTTTTATTGCCTTTACCATTTCACTCCCTCGCGGGATAGATATAAGAACTAGGTATGGGTAGGTTCCACTGTCAACGAACTCAATTAATTCGATTGGTGAGAAACACTATATCTGTCGATATATATATCGATGCAAGCTGCTCTAACTATTGTTTCCTTATCCCTTTTGAATTTTCTGTTAATATTACGGTACAGGGAAATTATGTTATTCAAGTGGAAATATCAAAATTACATTAAATAACACAACATCATGTGTGTTTCACTACTTTGAACAGGCGCTAGGCCATGTTGGTTTGTTATCTATGGAGTAAAAAAGTAACCTTTTATACCTGAAAATAACTAACCACAACTTTTCGGACATATCATCTTGGCTTCTGTCTTACCCAACAAGTAATGTGCTGTTATTTTATTCTCGTTTTATCTCTTTCGTGGGTCAGTAAGCTTTTCATCATCCATGTTTGGTGATGTCATGAAATAATGACAGCATCTGAAAAGAACTTCATCGTATCGCGGACAACAGGAGAGCACTTCACATAAAGCTATTGAACACAATATAGGAATTGGGTTATTGGTTATGTAGAGCACACGAGCAAAAGTTCGTTGCCAGCAGGGATGTGCATGGGTGATTTTTTTTTCTGTTGGCACTTTCTCATGGTGATGTGCCTTCAGGAACGTTGATTTTATCCTGTCTTTACCGATGCCATCTGTGGGTGTGTATTTAGGTCAGATGTTTTTGGGTTTATTGGATAAAAATATGTCTCTGTCTCTGCGCAGTTAGGGCACAGATCCAGTTCCCGTTTGTCTACTGCAATGGACACTTTGTTTTCGGTTGGTTTTATGTCGTCAAAAACAAGATTGATAATGTCATTACATTTTTTTTTGTTTTCGTGTGCTTAATCTTCGTTTGGGTTTTGTTTTGTAGCTTGAGGCACTGTTTAATTTATTTTTCTTTAGTGATCACTATAACCTTTAACTGCTAAAAATGCTGCTTCATTCAAATTGTACTTCATTTCTATCTTTGACATGACTAAATTGTTTGAAGGTCTTTCCTTTTTTGGAGACTTAAATAGCTCAAAAACGATCACTTCGAATTATCATCGTTTTTGACACCTATATTCCCATATATAGGATAAGAAAACTACTAGCAGAATTTTTCTTTTTTATGTTCTAAGTGGAAATGATTTTGCTTGCCTTCACGTTTTGAAAATAATTTGAAAAAGTAATTTCATCTTGTATCATCCCATTCATTTCATTTTTCTATATCAATCATCCCTATGCGGAGCTGGTGCAGTACTATTGAAAGGTGTCTAGCAAGCCATTGGCACCTTTTTCGTTACAGTAATATAACCCGATGTGAAAGACCAACTCCCCTTTCCACACCAAAGGTTACTCTTCACCTGTCATCACTATGCAAATGTGACAGTGCCTGATGGAGAGTTACCGAACCGACAAGCGTCGTCTCGTTCGAAGGGGGTTTACCCTCATCTTCTGCTGCGACCATATTTACAAGTTAACGTTCACATCCGCTGTCATGTAGTAAAATCAGCACCAATTCCACCCGCTTTCGATGGTGTTTTAAATGTGCTTGAAAAAGCAAATTTCACACCTTGACACATCGCCGCACCCTACTATGCCACTCAATGTCGATTCACAAGTAAATGTTCCCCTTTTTTATAGAATTGTGTCAATGTTATGTTTTCTTTTGTGTGCAGACAAATTGCAATTTGTTTCATAACGAATTTTTGTATTACGTTTGTTGTTCTTTGCTCTTTTTTGTTGTTGATTGATATCTTCATTATTCGTAATTGTTTTCAATGCAGGTTTATCAAACTTTAACGTGAGCTGTTTCATCTTGTTTTATTTGAAAAATATTTGTGGTTTACTGAACATCAATAACAAGTAATTTAGATGTTTTTGTTATAAATTTACCATAATATTCCAATTTTTACGGAAGTATATAACTAACAACGGCTTAGTGGGAGCGATTTATTTGCATGCCCTTAATTTATTTTTTATTAGATGCAACATGACGATGTCCCTTATGGACTGAGGCTATTTTCCTGTGTCATCTCATTGCATACAGCGTTATACTATCTATAGGTGTCAAACCTTGAAACTAATGTAACCGTCTTCAGTGGAATCGATTCATTTTCAATCTGACACTCGATATACGACACGAGAAGCCATTCGTCGCTAATGGAAGGAAAATTGACACCACCTGCTCCTTCGATAGACAGGTGATACCTATGTGCCTAGTGCATGTGCAATCGATAGCCATTGAGTCGATGAGATCGAGTGAAGTCACAAATAGGGAATCGATGGAATAATTTATGCACTGGTAATGCATCAAATTACTAATTTATAATGGTAGCATTTCAAATTTTAAAGCAATTTGCATGTTCTTTATATCCATACATAAGATTTTAAAATGTTTCTTGTGAACAGTTTTTAAACTAAAATCATATAATTTGAGTAGTTTATAATACCGGCTACAATGTGACGCTTAGATGTGAAAAAATTGACAAATTCACCTACTAAGCAAATTCGTAACTTCTAATACACGATAAAACTTGGCACACTATACAAAATAACCAAGATAATGAGCGAACATTGAATTGCCTAAGAGAAACATTCACCTTTTGCCCCTAAGCGATCCGAAAGTTTGACCTCAACAATCGGTAACGTTTACCCTGCGTGAACTTTGTGTGCGTCAGTCGCTAGCATTGATAGGGACATTTCTTGTTACCGTTGTGGTTTACTTTGCAAAATTTTCCATTCGCGAATGTACGGCCGTTTCCTTTAGTAATTTTCCTTTCATTCTGGCATAAAGCGCTTTTGTAGTAGCTTGTTAGCTCCACAATTTTCGGGGCAAAGACGAACAATCAACGAACAAAACTCCCTTTTTTCATCTAAACTGTCGCTCCCACCGTTATGAATGTAATGGCAACATGTGTGCGTGCTAACGCCATGACGCGTATGATCAAGAAAATGTTGGTGGTTGAAATTTGGTCTTTGGCTACATCCAAAGCACAGTCGTGTATTATGTAATTTGTGTCGCGCCTCGATTCGATCTGATGCAATCATGTATTGCGCTTTTAACACTGTGATATGGCATATTTTGTTAGATTTTATATTCAAACGATTCAGCAACGTTTCACTTAATAATCAAATAACATAACGGGTACTATTTTTAGCAAATGTACTAAAACGTAGAATCGGTAAGATATTTGTTTTGCATACAATTCACTGGTTCTAATATGTTCGGTACTATTATTAGTCAAGATGTGTCATGGTATGCATATGAATATATTGCTTCTCATCTATCGTTATGAAAGATTCAACTTCTTGCTGTTTATCCTTTGAATCTAAATCATATACTGGAGTATCACGAGTATCAGAGTGGCACATCATGGCACAAAACATTATCGTATGCTAAAAAACAACCATATCGATTCTTCCGAAACTTCATGTTGATAGGGAATGCATTTTTAGAGCTGCAGTTGTCGTGCCATAATATCAAATCTTATCAGCTTATGTTTTTACGGGAGCAGGTGCTATCACTACATTGAGTTATATATTTTGCATAACTGTTTCTGTAGGCTTGACGCGAATAATAAGTATTTCCTGGAATTCAACTTCTATCGATGCTGTATTGAGAAAAAAAACTGCTGCAAAGCTACCCATAGAATGCAGTCGGTTTCGCCTATCGTGTAGAATCGATATCGAAAATAACTATATTTGATTTGTAATTTCTATCCAGCACAAGTGCACCACACTTTTTTCCCCTCTTTTTTCCTGGGCAATTTGTATTCAAATGTGAGCACCGCTTCTAAATAGAGACATTTTTCAGTCATCTGTTTTGTATCGAAGTGAGGGTCGCATCGAGCTGGAGACGATTGCGCAATGACAGATGAATGGAGGATTTCCTATATGGTGTATTTTTATTGAACATAAGTTTAATCATGTTTTCATACGGGATGGACGAGTTTGAAATAATTTTTGTTCTATAATTCGATCTGCCATTTTGAACAGGAATTAACAATCAGATAATGGCCTTTATTACCGGAAGATATACCCTGATTATAATTTGTCTATAATGATCAGTGACATCAATGGCTTAATTAGAATAGTTATTCATAAATTTATAATCATAAAGGTATACATTTTTCTCACATTTTAATGGTGTGGCAAACTTTATAAAACAGGTAGCTGATCAGGAACATGAGGATATGGATAAAATATTACATGTCGAAGCAATTGTTGTCTTTTTACCGGCACACTAACATACCATTTAAAATGGATCGTACATTATTGGACCTGGAAACACGTTTATCTCATGTCACATTTGTCTCCGTGTGAATGGTTTATGATGGTATGCAGTAGGAGTAAATTTGGGATAGTGACCCTTGTGCAATCCGTGGTACTCCGTGTAATCAAGCGATGGTCCTGGTCAGGAAATACCCGCTGGTTTGAAAACTGTTTACTTTTTACAATTCCCTGCGTTCTGTTTGCACAGGAACTCGCTCATGCAACTGGGTGCAATTAAAGCATATAGAGATCAAGCGCTATTTTTCTCTCGTTCAAGCGTTTCACGATTTTGCTTCACCTTCTATACCGCTCGTATTTATTTATCGTCGTCCAGCTGGTTGGATATATTTATTTATCATTACAAGCCACAACAATCCGGTTCCTTCGCTTCAACTCTTCTTGTGGGGGGTTTGGATGTCTTATCTGATTGGTGTGTTGCTATATGAAAATTGAGAGGACTGCTTCATTTCTTCTTTCGGATATACCCCGCTATTGCGGTAGTCTAACGGCAGTCGAATCGAACGGAAGCGCCTCTCGAACGGCAGTCATTTTTGTATTGCCGTTTCCGATGGAGTCGACATAAGTTTCATCGACTTTTGTTGCTGTATCGGCTGACGCTTGACCTTGAGCAGAGTTGTCGATTACGTCATTTTGTAAACAAAACAAACCGCGTATTTGATTCTGCACTGGATTCTACTGTTAATGTTCTCTACAAAAGGACAGATATAACCATCGTATCGTGAAAAGTATCAATTGTGCTCAGTTAAAAATGATTCCCGCTTCGTTTGTTCCGGCCTAAGTAAGTTACATTAATTTATTTTAACGGATAAAAGTTTAAATTATCGGAATTTGAATAAAAAATCGATTACGCTGTAACGAAATATGAATGCCGTTGAAATTTGTTCTTTGATCTACATACGTTTATTCATCGGTACCAGTATTATTTTAAATCAATATTAAATCATTGTGTGATTTTTAGCTAATGCATAATTTATAACTATGAAAAATACATTTCCAAAAACGTTGATTAAATAAAGCTTAAAAAACTAAAAATATTTATCGTAAGCCTAACGTTGTGGTTGAAATATGCTGTTGGCCTCCAATGGGTGTAGTTCTATTTCCTAACCATACGTTGAGGAAAAGGGAGACACCATTCCCCTCAATTCACGATAATACAACGCTTTGATAATGTTTGAAATCCACAAAGGTGTGGTTTCCAATAATGGCAATGGGATTTTTTCAGGACAGTTAAAGCGATTGTTAAACAACTCTGAAATTCCAATTTGTCAGAGGCGATGATTTGAAGTCCAACCAAACTGGTTGAGGTTGGACTTCAAACTTTTTGTAATCCTCATAAAGTCTGGTTTCAGTTTATACTTTGTATTTAAAAAAATATCCTGGTTATCATGGTGTCATGAGGAAAGAGATGTGAAAAAAGGTTAGTAGTTTTTTATCGCACCACTATACCATACATAAATATTCATGTTGTGACATGTTTAGATATTTTAATATATTCCTTATTCAATATAGAAAGATTTACGTTGTATGCAATGTATCTATGTTGCTTTTATTTGCATCATATCGGTAAAATTGATAAAACGGAACAAAAACAGCGATGCACTCGAAACCCCCGTACAATAAGTTCGACCAACAAGTCGTCGCATGTCGTAAGTCGTTGTCGCCGAGTTCATCCATTGCTTACTGTTGGATCAATCCATCAAGTTCTGCACATCTCAATCGGTCGGCGATTGATTGGTACTTGACCCCAATCAGCTGGCTTTTGCCATCAGCGGTCTACTTCATGGGCGAAGTTCAAACAGTTTGAGCTATGTATATATACGATTACTTTGACCGACTCATCCATGAGAGATGCGTTGGCTAGCTGTCTTAGCTAACATACTCGCACTTGGACGTTATTCCATTTCCATTTGGTGACGTTCCTCATGTTGTTTGATTTTCATTATGTCGGTCAGTGCTCACAGATGAGTAAATCGTTCTGCGCTTGTATATCTCTTATTCCACTTATTAACGCATATAACTTTCTACCTTTTTTGTATTGATTGATCAAATTGTTAAAATTTGGGAATTCAGCCGATAATTCGGCACTTCCAGTGATGAAGTTAGAGGAGGAACATCATCATCCAATAAATTTGGAAAGACATCTCAACGATATTATATAATTCTCCTCTGTATTACAGATTATTATCGTCGTTTAAATATGTTAATAGACCCGGTGACTACGAATATGGAACCTAGTAGCAGGATGAACAAAGTGTGAATTTATTGAGATCATTGTCCAGCGACAGAGGATGTCCATTTAATGGGCTCTGTGGATGCAACGTGCGAGTCACATCCATTATGCAGTCGTATGCAAATTAGAGCTTAATCTGTGAATAACAGTTTTTCGAGTGTACCCACTCACCAGACTCGCTGAGACGTGTGCATAATGTGCATAGGAGTTTCCACAACGAACCTGAATCGAGTCTTAAATGTAAGTAACAATGCTAGCGAATCAGAACAAACTGTTATAGAGACATTTTGAAAAGGTACGCACGATGCCACACGGTGCAACTCGTGTTTGTGGCTAGAGTGGGGATGATAATGTACATACCTTCTGCTAGATCCAGAACTATAGAGTTCATTCCTTGACCAACGGCTATGGGTTCCAAAGGTTAGGTTGGGTACGTGCTTTCGTGGCTTCAGAATGTTATCGGCTAATTCAATCAATTTTAATTGAACATAGAATTGATAATAGGCTCACTCTGGGGTGTCTGACTAAACTGGGATTATTGCAATTCATGCTGACTTGGTCGCACCACAAAAGGGTTCTCGTTAGGCTTAGACGTCAAGGCTTTGATCAGTCTCACGAGAGTTCTTTTTTGTCAGAAAGATCAGCATTTGATAGTAGTTACATTTGATTACTTCGACTGCTGCACGTACATCAACTAGTTTGTATTCATTATTTTTATATTTTTTTTTAACATTTAAACAAAACACTCAAGAATAAATCGATCGCATATTGGGTTACATTACACACTCTCTCAAATGAGCATACAACTACATAATTGAAAATTTAAGTTAACTGAAACATTCAAAATATCTTAACGAGTTGTACACTAGCTGAATTTATAATATAATTTTCAATTATTTGGACTTGCGTTGGCGATAAATATGAGCTTCGACACCTTCGACAATATGATGATGGAACAAAGCATAGCTAAAAACCACTCATGTTAATTGGTTTCATATCACGTGCACTCCTTTGAATGTGTTGATTTACATTTCATGCAGTATAAATAAGTGTTAACCCCTTTTTTATTGCATCAGTTAGATCGTAGCGGCGTAGAGCGTATGTCTGTGGTACCGTCTGTAGTATGAGTGGCACGAACAGAGTACAGAACAAATAAGTGGAACGGACTGCGGCTTCGTGGTTCTTGCTTTCATTTCCCTCCTTCCCGAAGGTGGTATGCAGTTCCGGTGGAGAGAATAATCACGATTGCAGCACCGTCTCTACATACCTCACCAAATTTATGTGCTCCTAAGTGAGAATGCCTCGGTGTGAGAATGCCTTAAATCAAATTTGTTTAAATCGTTTTAGCGATTGGCCAGCACAGGAAATCATTCCCATTCATTCACATCCGACTGCGGGTGGTCATAGAATGTGGTTTGAATTTTTATTAAAGTGTTGCCAAGCCTTACTTTTCCACATCATGCTCAAACTTCCAACACCCGAACATCGTGGGTGGTTTGGTCCAACCCGCAAACTAAATAAGAGAGGCAATGATTCAATTAATCAAAGTACCGCCAATTCTCGACGAAAACTTGTATTTGTTGACAGCGTACGTGCGTCGGTCGAGCGACAATGATTCAATTAATCAAAGTACCGCCAATTCTCGACGAAAACTTGTATTTGTTGACAGCGTACGTGCGTCGGTCGAGCGAAACGGGCCTGGGCAAAAACACGAACCAAACATAGTTATAATTTTGAAACATAAACGGAATGCAGCTGCTCTCCTCCCGAAACGGTTTGGTGCAAACCGGCAGCTGCATTTGAAGGTGCCGATGCAGTCGTGGGCACCATTCACACTCCCAGTCCTGAAGCTGCCATGGCGTTACGAAGCCCGGACCACATGGCGTTTCGTGTGGATAACCCTCGATCGGATGCTATCCCACCACCTTTCGGCGACCTGCTTTATCTCCTCGTGAAGGCCCGGTCAGTCGCGTGCATGTCCGAACAAGCGGCAGAGAGATTATCATAAACTATGTTATAGCTTGTGTTTTTCTCTCTTTTCGTTCCGAATACGTTCGGTTCTTGCAACCCCGGCATTCATTTCAGCGCCATGCAGCGGAGCGCGGGTAGGTCGAGAACTTTTTATGAATCCTCCCGCGTCTAGCGTGGTTTTGCCTGACCGATTCTTTCACCACTTTTATCCAACCTACGGGTGGGTACTTTGAATGAACCATATGTGAATGTGTGTACGTGTGTGTGTGTTTGCGGCGAGAACGTTTCCAGCAATGAAAACAAAACCATAAAAGCATGTTTTTCTCGCCGTCTATGTTTCTTTGTACCGTCCCGCAGATGGGTTCGGGATTTCAGGTTTGAATTTCTGTTCTTCACACCCCTTTTTCGGTGAACTCACTGGTACCCTCCGTGCATGGTGGCATGGTGGTAGCAATTGTTAGAAATCATCCTTCAATTTTGGTGCACACGCAGCAAAAGCATCATATGCACCGGCATTCGGTGTTCGTTATTCCAGCGATTCCGTTCTCCACACATGCTGACAGCTGACAACTGTTTAACAAACTGCATATGCGTGCTCACGTTGCTGCACCTTCGCTGCGTTCGTGGTACGATGCACAATGGTGCAGCAAAATGCATTTCTTTATTTGTTTGCTTTTTTATCCTCGTAGCATCGTGTGCTTTCTGGTAAAACAATCACCAGAAGCTGTATCAACGAAGCTGGTAAAAATTTCCAGCTTCGTTTGGATGTATTGTGTACCAGTGCTCTTAAATAACTTGTTACAATTATTTTCAGTTGTTCGCTAGTTTTTGAGAGATTGTTTATGAGGCAAAGAACAAATTTCGTTAATGCGCGTTATATCTGTACAATATCAAATTATTCCATTCGTCTCGCACATGGTTTCCATAATGGCTAACATTGGTTTAATTAAGCTTATGTTTCAGGCTGTGGTGTTCGAGAGTTGCACTTCAGTTTGATGAAACAAAACCTGGCCGAACGGGTGTTGTATTACATTCGAAGAATCTACTCGGTTCACTGAATACTTTACCATACCGGCCAATTTCAAATGTGCAAGAAAAGAAAGGCAATACATGGAATACCATTTTCTTTTCCAATCTTTAAGTCTAATTTCACCTCGGTTACGGCTGCTTACGTACCAAGATCTTGTTTCAGGTTACAAAAGTTTCAGGTTACATTTCCCTCGTTGTTCTGGAAATCAAACCTATTGACTTAATAATAGGTTCCATAACTAAGTAATGAGTTAGGACGGCGCGTATGTCTACATTCCAGATGAAGGGGTTTAAGACCTGTCCGATATACTGGTTGCGTTACTCGCAATCATGATTTGAGATCTGGTAAAAACTTATCCTCTAATCATGGAAAGTACCTCTGATGTAGTCTAACGACAATTCAGAGGACCTTCTTTTCAAGATGATTTGTTTCGCAGCACTGAGAAGCATCTGGATGAGCTTCTCTTCAATTGACCACTTTCGGAACCTTATTTGGTACATCTCGTGGTCGTTCTCTGGAGTGTCATTACATTTCTATTGAGCAATGAGACAGATTTCGGTTGATAGTGGGTGTCGTTCGTGCCAAATGTTGAACAAAACATCAGGCATCCTGCCCACAGGAATGGATGGACTATAACCATCCAAGCGCATTGATCCGAATAAAGTCTTCTGTAGGCTTCTTTAAGTTTGCTTCCGGTTCTATCGTACTCTGGATAAATTGAACTACATCCCGTGACCTAGCACACAGATTGGAAATACGATACTCAATCCCCTCCCCAACAGAGAGTGACGTAAACGTTAGCGAAACAATTTGCAATGGATGAGTAATTATCGAATTACTTCTGAAAGGTGCAGCACTTCCATAGAGTAGATGATAAACACCATGGAGCAGCGCTTCGGTTCAAGTGCTCGCTCAACACAAGAGGTTCGTTCGTCGGCAGAATGGAATTCGTTTGGGTTGGTCCGTATTTTGGAAGAATTGAACTCTGAGATGGTTTCAAAGTTGGTCTAGGGCTCGTTTACCATCACGCCTCTCGAATCGTACACCATAATACCATGATGCACTGATGGACGGAATTTGCTGATGCCTGATGTGGCATGTGGTCTTTCTATGGTCCGTTTGATAATTTCCGGGTGTGCCAGAATGGCAGGTTCCAATACATTCCATGATACCTTGTATAGTAAATGTATTGAGTAGTCTTAAGAACTGCTTATGGAATTAAACATAAAATGAATAAATGTTGACGAAATATCGACGAAAATTAATAGAAAATAGTTAACAAAAGTCATGAAGTTCGCCGGATAAATATTTTGTATACAAACTTATGGTTTCTGTTGATTTTTCGAGATATTAGTAGCATTATATTACATAGATTTAAACTAAATAGAAGATTTGAAGGAGGAAATCAAACAGTCCTCGTTCAATTGGGCAAGCAACGCTTACCCGTTTTCTATTTGTTTCGAAACACCGTTCTTTCCACAGTGTTGTCAAAACGGGAGGATTTACATGGTACATTCCTGATATTCAATAATGCACCAATGCTAGAAATACATCTGTACATGAACTTTTTTGTCAGCTCGGCTCTTGATGTTGTACTGCAATGTGTATTTTGTGAAACCAAACAAAATAGCCTCTGTATCTCAGTATCTTTCACTTTGATATCAGAAGAATGAAACGTTATCTAACCAAGCTAGCTATAAACCCAAAGAGAGTGGAGTCTGTGTATTTACTTGCCACCGGAAAGCAAGCAAATTTATTTATTTTTGTGTCGCCCGCCCGAAAAAAAACGGTCGAAGCATCCGCTCCGCTGACAAGTGGAAACGCGTCGGAAATGTGGCTGTTTGCTAAAGCGACGTTTTGTTCAAGAAAATACTTTATTGTGACTTTTTTCAGATACCCAAAGAGGGTATCTGCGTTATAACTGACAGATTGCGATTGTTTTTTTTGTTCGTTTATGTTATATTCCAGTATCTATACTTGTCGTATTTAGACGTATTCTAATTCTACTCTCTTTATTTTTCTTCCACAGGTGAGTTAATCCTACAAACAATGTCGCCATGCAGTTGATCTTGAGAGTTGGTATGTGAGTAATGGGTTTTTAAAGCTGCTCTTTGTAGCAAAGAAAGATAAAATATATATTTAATAAACGTCCAATTCTTTTGAATGTATTCCCTTATTGAAGAGGTTTTGTTACTGGGCTTAAATGCAACGTTTTGAACCATATGTGGCTGCTAAGTGCTATTCATTAATTCATTTCTATTGGAAGCCATATTTTACACGCTTATACGCATACACGCGCGTGAAGTCCGTATTGAGTGGAATATAAAGCTCGAAAATTGTGTATATCACCCGTGGAACTTCGTGGAACGGTGATAAATGGGCGAAAATAAATCTTCACCTCGTTGTCAAAATACCCAACTAAATGACTAGCTCACGTGCTATATTCGTGCTGGCACGGATCTAGCCATGCTGACGAGAAGTGCATTGCTACGTGGAAACCAATCAGCGCTTCGATTTTAAGAGCACATATGCTGCTCATAAAAAAACACGCACTCAACGATACCGTGACGTGCTGATTGGACCGGAGCATAGGCATAGAGATTTTCGGAAATGATTGATTTCGGTTTCGTCAGCGTTGGTGATGTGTTTTCTTCGGGGGTTGTGTGCTAGTTGAAGCTACGTTCTCTCGCAG
>KZ069457.1:14015-24830 GCA_002091845.1 Anopheles cracens
GAGCTGATAATTGCTTGTTCCGTGTCTTCGCATCGCCCAAGGGTCAGCCATTTTGTGAGTGGGTCAGCGAGCAGACGGTTTCGGTGTGAAGCGGGTCATCGTGGTCAATATCGAGTCGTGGAAGAATTCTTCGATGGGCAATGGATTTCGGGCTCGGATTATCTCCAAACTTGGCGTTGAGTGGGATAGACCGTCAAATTCATGGACGGTTTGGGGTTTGGAATGGAACCTTGAAATGGTTTGATCTTTGAAAAAATCATTGAAGACAAATCTTGGTACACTTTATCTCATTTGGCGCTCATTTGGACGTGTGTTGAATTGGTCCCAGACGAGTTGAAGCAGTAATAACAGCTTATACGTATCACGGCTGACAGGTACGTATTGATAGCACATCTCTTCGCCAATCACGTTTCACTTATGCGAGGGATCATTATACAGCAAGATCTTCGACAAACGGCGTCATCGCCGCTATCACAGACGGAACTAACGAGGCAGACGCGACTTTGCATCCCGGCACGCGACTTTGCATCCCGGCATCCGATTGTTGGTGGTGATTATGTAGATTCTGCTTGCGACCGCACGTTCGGATGCAACCGTGGTGCCTGCGGCGGCGATGACGTGCGATGAAGAAGACACCCGGAAACCGCAAACGTACCGGCTCGCCTTGAAACCTTCCGGCGTGTTTACACTGCAGTGGTCGCTACTTGAAGTGCTAGTGGGCTCAATATTCCAAGGAGACATTTACGAGCTATCTCGCTAACGATAAGAGGTCTCGCTAAGCTATAGTTGATAACATGGAACCCGAAAGCGACACTCCCGCCGTAACGTGAACATTAAGCGTCCGAAATAACGTGCTCCGAGTTATTGGTGGATCTATTTAAGCAAACACTTCGTCACCCAAGCCCCGGGGTGGGGAAGTAACTACATTGCAGCGTAGTGGAATCGATCCGCTGGAATAAATTAAGGCACATTATCATCAACGTCAGGCCGGCCTGGCCTGGGAGAAAGGTCTAAGGTCTGGCCGCAGTCGCCTATTACTCAACGCCTGGGACGCATAAAAAGTGTGCTCAATTTGCTGCACTAAAAATTAATCGACCTGTCAGTCTGGGTGCAGCGCGAGAAGACAAAATGATCCCCATTCCCCGGGGACAGTTCGACGGTGCGATCTAGTTCGGACGCACGGCCGAAACAGGAAGTTAACTAAACGTGCTCCTAATCTTGCTCGCAAAAAGCGAAACTTCGCATCTCACCAAAGCCCGAGAGCGCGCGCGCGCGTTTGTCTTACGCAAGTCCGCAGCTCGCACGCACCCAAAGATGTCGTGGAGACGTTTGCCTCTTGTGTGTTGCTGTTTTTTCCCTTCTTTCCCACACGAAACGCTTTCTCACTAGCGCTCTTTCTTTACGTAAGGCCAGCGCAGACGCACGAATGCATGCGGGCAATGTCACGAGGTACGGTCGGGATGACGGCTAGTAGTCGCATCTGTCATCGGTAGCGGCCGAATGCGCGGCTTGAACTCCACCTGGGAACGCAAACATGGAATGTATCACGCGGCCGGAGCTCCTGCAATGGCCCCTGCGGGCAAGCGCTTCCGTGCGAGAGTTGCCCGTTGCTGTCGGACGTACCGCAACACATTCCGGGAAGAGTCAAACGACGGTGTAATGGCAACGCCGCGGAAATTGGCTCCCGATGGTTCAATTAATGTGTTTTATTACGTGGAAATATGCTGTCGAGAGCGAGCCGATGGCGATGTTGGAGCTGCGGAACGAGGATTAACATTTAATTAAAGATTTAATCAGTCGCCAGGTGAGGAGGACTTTAGTGTGTGGTGGCTTTGAGCGAAATCGTCTACGTACTTGGTGATAGCCAAGCGTTCCGGGCATCATCACCATGTTGGGGAAGAGCTTGGGATACTCTGTTTGAAGTTAGTGGTGCTCATTTGATTTTCCAAACAATTTCGAATCAAATTTCGGTAGAGAAGTGCCTTATTTCCCTTGTTTCAAGTACGTAGTTTGGGTTTAAATTTGAGTTTGAAACAGTTTAAAATGAACTCTCAGATTCCCAAAGAAAATCTTCATAGTATAAAGTAGGCCAACTACTAAGAACATCATAAACTTTATGTTTCCTGCAACATGGTTGCTTCAGTCTGGAACCTGCTGCTTCAATGATTTGGAAAGACCGGTTACTGGACGTTAGGTGTGGTAAGTTTGCCAACACTTAACTGGATCATTTCTAAGTGTATTTTCAAAGTAACTAAGCTGTACAAGATCTACTAGTTCTCAGATGGAAACATGCTTGCAAATAGACAACAATGAGGTTTGACAGCTGTCCAACATTTTGACAGCTGTCCAACAAACAAATGACAAATATTGCTTCATGTTATTATATCTATTATTTACAAAGTTTACAGGATGAACTCTGGTTCATTTCAGATTTTGCTTGGTCTGTAAGCAACTCTTTCCAAGGTTTCTCATCCCTTGGTAGCTATGGAAACCATCTCTCTCCCGTTGCATACAACGAGGAAAGCAATTCAATCGAATATAGAGCAAACACTATATATTGTTTTACTTTTTATCTAAATTCTTCCAACTTTTTTCACTTACACTCTCGCTGGTTGCCGCGACCCGGGCGCTACCATAACCAACAACATAATCCACCCCGAAGAATGGAGCGTATGCGTACGGAACGATATTTTCGCGCATAACTCCCTGTATCGGTGCGTGCACGGCTTCACGCCTTGTTGACTCGCGTTTCACAAGCCGATGACGCATGGGACCCGGGTGGGGAGGGTTTGGGTGGTAAGAGAAGGGGTACAAATTCGCATCTCAATTCGCTTCCCACCAGAGCCCTTCGCAGCGGGGACGAACGCCGTACGAACGGGCCGAGTGACAATCGACAATGTGCACTCTCTCATATTTCACTCGCGTAACTGCATCGCATAATCTCCCAGCGCGCAGCCCAACCAAACAATGCAGGGCCCCCTTTAGCTGAATGGGCTGGTGGATGCATCCAAATGCACTACCGCCCCCACCACCCCGAGTTGGGCGCGAGTTTTTCGTGTTTGCGCTTGCTTCATCTCGCGTTTGCTCTCGTGGCGTGCATAATATGCTGTGCCTTTTCTTCTGCTGCGCCCAGCCATCCACTTCCAGTATTGTGTGCCCACACACACACACGTGCGCGTTCGGCAACATCGTAATTAGACAGGAAGCACGGTCCGACGAGGCTTTGACCCACGAGCCACTGCGCACAGCGCGTGCATTGATGCTCGAAACGCCCGGCTACGGCTGGGAGCTGGGGCTTTACAAAGAAATTTCTTCAATGGGTTACTAACACAAACCGAAAGCGGGTCGGGATTTCCTCAATTTATGTGTCGCCACTTCGCCGTCACGAACCCCAACCCCACGGGCCATTAACTCGGGAAGCTTCCTTCTTCCGAACGACATGACACCACCGGCTATATAATATCGGTTATTATCTGCCGAAGCTGTTACGCCATCGTCAACCCAGGCGGGGCGGGCCGGACAACTCTTTCTTTCTTCGCCACTGGCGAGCCTGGATGGACTAGTTCCTGTCGCTTGATGCAGTTTTATTCGGCCAGGAAGCGGACAAGCAAAGCCGAACCGAGTGAGAAAAGCGATTTTGGAAGCGAAGTGTCCGTGCGATACCGGTGTCAAACGCGCGATGGAAATAGAAAGCTGCCCGGACGAGGTGTTCCCTTTTTTGGGATTGTTTAGGTTCGTCTTTACCGACACTTGGTTATGCAAGCGCGATAGGTGTGCCGAGTGGGATGAAATCATTAATATGAAATATGAATAGTTTGATGAAAACTTCATCGTAAAGTTTGATCAGGTTTTTTTAAAGTATGTTTAGGTGCTCAGTTATTCGTTACACGGAATATATTGTTGATTATTGTAGTAGAATAAGTAGAAACATCATTAGAAATTTAGTAGAAAAATCATGTAGTATCCAAAACATCAAGATATTCATTTTGCTTTATTATAAGAAGATCATGGATGAATAGATTTGCCTTAAGTAATTCATAGTACACGACTAGATGCTGATCCCACCGATGTTTCAATCATCATTTTTGCCATCTAATACCTTCCCGATCATAAATAATATCGAGTTTGACGTTTATGATAACATTTCAAGATTTTCAAACATTTTTAAGGTCAAAATAGTTCCAAAGCTGATCGAATTTTGATTGTTTTTAGTGAAAATCATTAATTGAGCCATATTTTAATTACGCGTGTCCAATGACAAGGTCTTCTTCAAAAGATGGCAATGACGACTAGCTAACGCGTGCGCGTTCGTTGTGACCAGCTTGGATCTAGAGCATAACTGCAACATAAAACATCCGGCCCAAAGATTAATCCGGTGGTAAAGCGGGACCGCCGTCCAATCGGCCCTGGACAGCATAAGTCAATTAAATCGATCATTTCGCCGCAGCGCGGACGCGCGTGTCTTTTTGGACGGTTTTCCAAAACTCCGGGCGCCGTTTGGTACGGATCCGGGTGGCTTCGGCTTTCGAAAGGTCAAGCTGGCCCATTCGTACGATTGATCTTGTTTTTTCGGATCGAAGCTTACAGCTCACATTCGAAAGTCTCGCAGTGTCGGAGCAGGCCTTTCGGGGGCCTTCTTTGGCAGCGTTTCGGACGACTTCTTCAGCCGGCGACTTCAAGATCGAGATCGAGCGTCTCGAAAGTGGCAAAAATGGGATCAAAGTTTTTTTTGTTTCGAAGGAGCGCACCTTTTTCGGGTGCGCTCTAATCGATCTGCACCGTGTACCGATTGATTTCTTCTTTCGAAAACGAATATCTGCACTTAAAACACGCTCCAAAACGCGACCTCTGGGCCTCAAGGCCCTCGGTTTTTGCTTCAATCCAAAACGTCGGTGACGCATTGGGACGGAGGGGTGATGCATAGATTAGGTTGTGATAAAAACCGCTCGGCTTCCCGGTATCGAAGGGGGTTCGCAGCGTTTGGGGATTAGTGAGATAAGTTTGTTTTCGGGCTCTCTGTTTCGGGCTCCGGAAAGTCGTGAAAGGGTAACGGCGAGCGTTGGGTGATTTTGGCGCTGCGTAGATAAAAGAAAGATAAGTGAGGCCTCACAGGGTGATTCACGACGCGCGGTTTGGAACATGTTTGGAAATCAATATTCTGCACCGTGACCAGACAAAAAACCGGGTGACTTCTGAATCAGATTTGCGATAGGTATGAGAGACGATTGTCTTTCAACTGTAATCTAACGCATTTTTGCGTTTCCATTTAATGGGGTCAATTTATCATTGTAACGATTGTTTGAATATGTTGGACTAGAATAAAATGTCAGTATTCTCCGAGAGTGTGTTTTACATTATGGATGATAAAGTGATAATAAAATCTCCAAAGATTGGAAACAATTTGATTCTCTTCCTGAAAGGATCATACTTAATTTATGTCAAAGTCCAATTAGTCGCTTAAAATGCTTTAACCGACTTGGTGAATGGATTGCATACTTTCAGGCTGATTTAGAATATTTCTTTTAATAGGTATTCCATACGTAATTATTTTCTCTAACTCCTAAGAGAATTTACTTTATTATTTACCAGTTGGTGACATTGCTTACAAAAAACGAACAATAATGTAACTCTCCGAGCACGAGCGCACCCGAATCACTTTCTTCTGCTGGCCCAATTTGAGACCCTCGCAAACCTCGCCAACCTACACGAAGGAGCAAGCGAATTCGATCAAAAAAAAAGCACGATGACACCAGAAAAAAGAGCATAATCGAACTCACGAGCACGAAGCGCCTTCATCCCATAAAGCCCCAGCGCACCATCCCACTGACCCACTGATCCTGATCCCGTTCTGGGTCGTTTCGCTGTCCGCGAAACGCGGCGTGCTTTGCATTCGATTCGGTTCGGTCCCTCGAACCGGATCGGCCCGAGGAAGCACGGATGCAATTAATTGTTACTTTCGCTTTCGCCCTCCCCTGGACAGGAGGTTGACATTAAATGCGGGCTTTGTGTGGGGAATTTTAATCGCTTGCAAAATTTATGTACCCTTCCATCTCCGTCGGGTCACTCTGTGTTCGATTTCTCGCAAAACTTCTCTCCAATGCATGGGGAAACGCAGTTTAAGCGGTGACGACGAATCCATCAAGATGTGCTCAACCACGCGCCGTAATGGCAGTTTAGCGAGATGAACACATTATCTTAATTTTTCCGCCGCACATTTCTTAAAAGCATTTTGCAAGGCGTCACAGCACACACACACACACCGGACGTCACGCTTTACAAATGGCGGTAATTTCGCAAAAACAACAACGCCACACAGCCGCTGCTGCTGTCGTCATTTCCCTTTTTCAGCCGACGGCATTATCGGATCAGCATCGAGCCACCGCAAAACACACACACACACACACAGGCCCCGAGCGTCTCATGCATTAATGCAACGGTGCAAACAGACAATGATAGGTGTGAAATCATTACCACGCAAATGCAATTTCCTTCCTCACACGCTCCGACGCTGGAGCTTATCTCCGTACCGGGTAGATCGCGCGTTCGCGCCTCGTGTTGGGGTCGTTTTCTTCGGTGGTGGGTTTCTCTTCGGCTTTGTCTTCGCCCGACGGTGACGGTGAGCTTCCGAACGCTTTCCTCCGAGCGTCACGACGATTTGTTGCTAAAGTTTTTGGAAACATTAGGCACCACTTCAATCATACCGGATCGCGCAGCGAAACGGGCTCAATTTGGTAGGAAAATGTGTGTTCAGGTGTGTGTGTGTGTCTGTATGTGGAAAGCACACATTATAATCTGCGCGTGACTTCCACGCAGAAGGGGGTGGTGCCAACATATAATCAACGAATGATGCTAATGACGCCACGAACCGCCCATCTCGGTGGGCATCTTTTCGGATCCGAGAGCTGGCGGAGGCAGGCACGCAAACCTTGATTCGGTACAAAACGATCTTGAATGGGGAGGTTTTTATTTCTCTTCGTGGAAAGCTTTCGATGAGACATTATGAGGGGGGGGTGAGATTTTGATCGAAGGAAGAGTGGGGAAAACGCGTGTGGTGTGATTTTGAGAGGAAGATTTTTATGACTTCGAGGCGTTCTTGGAGCTGACTCTCAATCGTACACATGTTCTGACATTTCGGAACGATTATTTCAGGTTTTGAGAGACTAGGCATCGTTCTAGTGTGAAATGTCGCCAGTCTGACCATCTGACAGGTAGAGACTCTGTAGTAACCTTTGCGCCTAAATGTATGCAATTAAACACAAACAATCTCTCATACTTTGTTTTTAATCATAATTATTCAATTAAATCATCTATATCAAATAGAATTTCGAAGATTTTTTTCAAAAGGAAGCGATTCACGCGTAATTTGATAGATATAAATTAATTCTGAGCTAATTCGGGGCAAACTAGACAATAATAAAACGTAATTGGAGCGTTTTTTTTGCGCAATTTGCTGACTTTTGGGAATATAATACATATTTGCGCTGGAAAGTATGCAATGTGCATTACGTTAACGCTTTGCTAATGCTCTATTACTTATCTTACTACCATAAAAGCATTTGTTTAGACGCAAACATACAAGTTTTGTCCTCAAAATTGTAATATCTCATCAAGAATTAATTATTTGACATTTATTTTGAGTTTTTTTTAACTATTTAGAAAATCATTTCTCACTCGTCGTTGTTGCTTATGCTATTTTTTTCCTATTTATTCCATTCCATGCTAAACATGGGCACAATTCACACTTTAATTTGACGTAAATCTCAGCCCTCCCATCGCAGCAAACCCACCGTACGCGTCGCATGTGTGACGGTGGATTGCGTAAGGCGCATCCAGTTCGACACCACGAGCGTGAGCGTGATGCACCATTAGGATGCATCCAAGCCTCGCCAAACACCAAACACAAATCGACGACACAGGGTTCGACACCGTTCGTGATCATCGAGCCCTTTGACCCAGCCGGAGCCGGGCAGCTGCGCGGTGTGTGATCGGCTAATTTCCCGGCGACGCGAATCGCACGCCAAAACGCGAAACCTGCCGCCGCAGCATAATGTTGCCCAAGCGCAAGCGAGCGGCTCGGTTGCATCGCTTACGTAAGCGCATCTTCCGCACACGGCGCGTCAATCGCGTGCGGCGTATATGAATTCATGCCGGCGCTGCACCGTTGGACGTCCGAAGTCGGTGGACGTCGTTTTGTCCACACACACGCGCGCGGCTGGTCTCGTTAGGGATCGTTTCGGTTTCGCACCGCACAGCTGGATCCTCGGCCGCGCTGTGGCTTTGGCGGTAAATTAAATTTTCCCATACACTCACCTTCGTCTTGCTGTGTGCTTGCGGGCGCTCGTTCGTGCACTTTTCCGTCGCCCCGATCCGTGATGCCGATTGTTTTCCAGTACCATCCACCCCGGGTCCCCCATACACACGATCGGCCACGAGGGCGCCTTGTTACATATTAAGAAAGAGGGGACCCTCGTCCCAGAGAGAATTGACCGGCTCGGTTCTGGTTGAGTACGTTTCTAGTCCACTGCCAGGAAGGCATTATATCTGTCAAGTTTTCCCACGAGTTCCTTTTCCCCGTGTCGGGTTTAGTGTTGTAGTGCTCATCGATGATGGTGTTATGCATGCGTTTGGATGTTCGCGCTGGATGTATGGCAGGTCGCTAACGGGAGACGGCCGTTTGTTTGTACCTTAGGGGATTGCCACATGATGTGGCATCTTAGTTGCGATTTAATAACGGTTGACTTGAAGAAATATGACTTGTGTTTACTTGACTTACTTGAAAATAACTTGCAACATGATTGCAACAGTAATAATTGCAAACAAATCATTTTCATATTGATATCTATGTAAGATCAATATAAAAGAGTAAAATATTGAAGTACATAAGTTATACCCAAGGACGAAGTTTTTCAAAATCTCTCTTAAAAATGAACATCCATTTTTGATCATTTACTATGTCACAAATATGAAAAAAAACCAGACATGATTTGCACTAAAACGTTCACTTCAAAACGTGCCTAGCTCGTAGGGTTACAGTGATATAAAACATTGCATACTTTCAGGCGTTAAATCGCTAAAATGTAACGCAATCAATAGAGATGAGTTGGTTTGTTTTTTTAAATACGTTTGTGTTTGTTTATGATAATGTTGTTATTATGGATCTGCCTTGCTATACATATTATATAGATATCATATGAATTAGGACAATTAAATGCATCCTCAGAAATATTCTCATAAAAGAAGAACTTTGTATCTTGTAGCACCAATCGCTGAGAGAAAACTTAACATACAAATTTCCCTTCCAAATCGATGAATTAGGTTCGCAAACCCCTTATTTCGATAATTTCGAATTAAGAAGATACAAAAAAATAATCTCCAAATTGACCCTTCATTAGATGATTTTCCAGGGTGCATAATGTACTAACCCGCCCTGCTTCGCTGCAGAGCCGTTCAGTTCTCTTCTCCGAGAACAATTTTAACACCCACAAAGCCAAACGTAATAATCCCTTCTGGGAAACCCCGTTAATCAACCCAAATGATAGAGTTTATTAAAACGTTATTAAAATCCCTAAACCCATATAATGATAGCGTATTAGCGGGAGGCAACATAGAAAAAGAAAAGAGTAAAAAACTAAACCAACTAACGTTTGCAAACCCCGTTTCCCGTTGCGTGCAGAAGCGTAAATCTCCCACCGAAACGCACACACACACACACACAACCAGTGTGTGTGTGTGCATTATGATGTGCGCGTTCGTGACTGCACAGCGCGCGCAAGCGACGAACGCGGCAAAATACTATTTTTCCGCTCGTGCACTCGCGCCCGGTCCGGATAATTATGATCATCACACACACACACACAAGCAGACACACGCACTCTCCCAAATGCGCTCTCATAGTGCACATAATGCCGGCACGAAACGATGCCGCCACGGGCTCAATTACTCAGCGGCAAAAATTATACTAATTTCATTTATCCACCTTGAGCTTTGAGGCCGAACGATTAATCAGACGAAAATCTGGCACTGCCCAGAGCCGTGCGGTTCGATACGAAGCCATTTCCACACCGCGCGGCCCACGATAATAACCATCATTAATGAAATTTTATCGAAATTATACATCTTTCCCGGCCAATGTTGCTGGCACTGTCGGGGGGAGGGTTTTTTGGCCGTATCGGAAGCTCATCGGGCAGCAGCAGACCGCACGCAGGCTGCACTGCGTTAGAGGTGGCTGCTTCGAAGGGCCGCGAATCGGTTCGCTTCTTTCGCGGCGCGCTAACCACACCGAGACGATCGATCTTGATGCGAATTATGCGCCCATTGCGGCCACGCAGATTTATCTGCCTTATGCCGAGCCGAGCTCGAACAACAACTGAACGAAGCGCATGAAGAAAAAAAGCCGCGATCACTTGAAATCAATTGACGCGTTGGATGCAGAAGACGGAAAAAAAACCCACCTCACCTTGATGCAAAAATTGGCAACACACACAAATCGTTCGGCAGCCGAGGCGGCAGGGATGCATGAAAAAAGAGCTTCCACCCGGCAAGCAGCCCAGTTCCCATCGTTAGCAGTGTAAACAGATCGATTTAGCGTTTGCAGAGTGGTTTTTTTTTCTCTTCGCTACATTCAGCTCCATTCGCATGCTGTTACTGCTCTCGATCGGCAGTCGTCGCCTCGATCGCTTTCCGCACGGCGAACGGTTTGCGGCCGATTCGAACCAGATTTCACCGGGCAGCCCGATTTTTTTGGCTTTGTTTCGCGCTTCTTTCCGCCGTGGTTTGTGGCTGTGCTTTCACACACATAACAAGCCGGTGGCCGCA